>JAKUCV010001915.1:3031-33272 GCA_028386065.3 Turnera subulata
TTCGTCCGTTCGGCCTTTCATTCAAAGGTCGGATTCGGTTGTCGGTCTGGCCTTTTCATCGGTCGGATCGGCAGGTCAGCATCAAAACCCAGTCCAGGACGCGCGACACCGTCCGTTCGGCCTTTCAACGGTCGAATCTGGTCATCGGTTTGGCTCTTCAAACAGTCGAATCGGTGAGTTGAGGGTCGCTCGCTGTTCGTGCGCGAACACTTATCATCCGGCGAATTTCACGTGGGGACGCCCACCGAAGAGATACAGATATATTTCTGGCGTAATTTGATGTCGGTGCCAGGCCTCCAGTACGCCACTCGTCTTAAACGACTACTACTTACGGGCTGTGGGAAACTAACATCTCTTCCAATAGGGTCATGCACACAACTGCAGGAATTAGCTGTCTCTATGTCCCCGATTGATGAATTCCCAATCCAGGATCTGAAGGGGTTTGTTTCTCTGGAACGATTGGGGATTGACGATGTTAAGAGATCGACGTGCCTTCCCAACGGATTGGGATCGTGTACTTCTTTGAAGCAGCTGTGGATAAGGGGGTGGGATCAACTGAGTTCTATACCTGATGATTTAGGGAAACTAACATCCCTTGTTAAATTAGAGATTCATGACTGCCCAAGATTGACTTACATTCCTGAAGACATGTTTGGTTGGGTCACCAGATTGGAACGTTTGACAATTGGTGGATTCTGGGGAGAGTTAGAGGCATTCCCGGGGCTGAATTCAATCCATAACCTCAAACACACACTTGAAACCTTAGACATAAAAGGATGGGAAAAGCTGGAGTCATTGCCAAGCCAGTTACAGCAACTGACCTCCCTCAAGTCCTTGCAGATACGTGATTTTGACGGGATTGAGACGTTGCCTGAATGGTTGAGCAATCTTTCATCCCTGAGATCGATTCGTATTGTTGGGTGCAAGAAATTGAAGCATCTACCATCTTCCACAGCCATGCAATGCTTATCCAATTTGCAGAAGATATGGATTCTTTGGTGTCCTATTCTTAAGGAAAATTACAACAAGGAAACGGGTTCCGAATGGTCCAAGATACGTCACATGATCCCACAAATTCTTATTAACGGGGAAAAGGTCAATTAATTAAGGTATGTTTGTGTTATTCTGAATTTTTAAGGAATGCATGCAACAGCTAAATTAATTATTGTTGCTTCGTGATTGCAGTCTGAAATATTGAAAACAATGACTTTGCTAGACGGTTAATAGATACTTGCATTCAAACATTATTTTGAACAAGTATACAGTCAGAAATATTGCACACAAAAGGGAAAAAAAAGAAGAAAATATCTCAAGGAGTTGGAGATAGATGGTTTTGGTGGACTTGAGATTTTTTTAAAAGAATCTTGAGCATTCTTTCATTAGATTGGATTAATATTCTTCAGCAGTCATGCAATTTGCCTCGCCAATCAAATTTTATTGTTTGTAACACTGCGATGTCATATTCTGCAGACAGATTGTGCCGTGGAGACAAGCAATAGTTAGAGTTGGGAGCAATTGACAGTGGTGCGTGCTTGTTGTGTCGATCGGGGGCTTCCTTTCATAGTTTAGAACATGGTATGTGAACTGTGAACTCATTTATATAATGAATCTATTCTCTCATTGCAATTTGGATGTGATTACAGCTCAAATCAGAGAAATGAAACTAGCTAGTGCTTTCTTTATTGTCTTGGTACCCCTTCCATCATTTCCCTCTTTGTAGAATTGCCAGCTACCATTAGTGAGCTCTAAGAAATTATGGTCGATGGTTTTCTTTGCATCTATGGCTAACATTAAGAAACAGTGTGTTGTTTTAGGACCATCCTTTTGATCAACAAAGTGTTTTCTACATGGTTCTTTTTTGGATTTCCTCAAAGGCTGCTCCGGGAGCTGCTGGCGTTGGAGGCAGTCCTTAAAGATTCAAATGGCACGGTCATCTGCCTGACGAACGCCACAACAACAGATCGTTACTCAAAGCTCTGGAACTCTCAAAAGACAGATTGCTTGATGTTATTTCTACCAAGCTTATTTTTGAACTAGACTACAGCGTGCTGCTGTCTTGGGTTTGACATGCTGGAAATGGACCTTGACATCTCAATACTTCCCTCAACAAAACCTCACTTCAGAATTTTCGCAGACTACTTTCCTGCATTCTTATAGAAGCTCCAATCTATTTTGAAGCCTAACATGGCCAGAAAATGTTGATCTGATTCTGCCAAAAGTATGTATCTCATTTATAGTAACAGAACATTTGTATTTTGATGGATTGCCTTCAATAGTTTCACTCAGCTTCAGTGGGCTCTTATCACCAAAATGATCTGCATTCCTTATCAATTTGAACAAAGACATAATGCTGCCAACATTTAACAACTAACTTGTTACATGATATAACTAATTTAAATCTAACTTAGCAATTAACAAAACGACAAAGCTAAAAAAGAAGTCGACTCAGCTAAAGCATGAGATCCACAATCGTGGGTTTAGACACTACTTGGTAACCTAAAACCTTTAGTTATTAGGTATATGAATCTATTCCACTTATATTTCACTTACTTATCTCTCTCACGGAATAATTACTCACTCTTGGATATTCAATAGTAACAATCTTCAAATTCCCAATGATTTGGAAAGTGGAGGCATAAGTGATGGTAGCCAACTAGACATTATTGTGGATTAGGTATATCATCGAATGGATCAGAAACAAGCGAACACTCTTTCATTCCATCGTCGTCTTCCTCGTACACTATGGCGTTTTGTATTCTCTCCAAAGAAACACACCAGAAACTAGAAGCTGCATTTTCATGAACCAAATTCAAATCATTCTTAGTAAACACCTCAAACTTAGAAGTGGCAAAATGAGTTGGGTACTTGATGGGTAATGAGTATAAATAGGTCAGTACAATTTTATATGGATTTAATTAGGTATTTTATACATTAAACTCATAAAATAGTGGGTTTATATGGGTTGGGTAATGACTATCTATGAACCTATATATTAATAATCTAATTCAATTATCAACATGGGCCAATATGGGCCCAACTCATTTGGGCCTAATTGGGCCTAGTGGACTCATCCCGGCCCAACCAATATGGGTCCAATTTGGCTCGGGTGGGCCCAACTCCAAACTATGTAGACCTAGTTGAGCTCATATGGGCCAATTTAAACCCGACCAAACACATCTCGTTCACGCCTAGTTAGGCTCGTATTGGCTATGGCGGGTTAATATGGACTAGGTAGGATTAATATTCATAAAACTAAAAAATTTAAAACACAAATTTTAAAATATATATTAAATATTAGCATTTTTCCAAAATAGATATACTCATATTAAATGAGTGCAAATGGGTAAATGAATATACCCATATTAAATCAGTCTAAATGGATATGAGTATCTATTTAAATTTCTTGATAGGTCATAAATGGATAAATGGGTATAAATGAGTATATGACCCATTCTGACCCAACCCATAGATACCCATGAACACTCATTTTCCCACCACTACTCAAGCTATCTACCCGAGAAAGCAAAAGAAACGTAAAAATCTCGATTATCGGAAATTGACACAAGACGGTCACGAATCGGAAGAGAAAGCATAAGGAAGTAAGGGTAACAACTCACCGACATTTAAATGATTTTGATAGATTGATTAGTTAGGATGAAAAATCTGGATTTAGAGTTAGGTTGTTGTGAGGCGAGGTCACTGTTTGTATCTATTTGCTGGGATTATTGCAACTCCCACAATAAAATAGCTGCTGCAAAATAACCGATATCAACTAGAATTGGATGTGTTGGAAGGTAGTATTCCTATTTCTAATCCAATCCTATTTTCAACCTTGTACTAAACATATAGCCTTAAGAGTAAAGGGACCAAAAAAAACAAAGGAATGAAGAACCAATTATCCGGGTAAGGAATCAATAAGGTTCGTGTTTTTAGTGGCTAAAGTAACATTAAACAGTTGGATAGTGAAAGACAAGAAAAGCACTAGGTTCATACGTGGGGAGGAAGTAAAGACTACCAACTAGATGCCACAATGTTTTTTGAGAGGCAACATAAGATTTTTCTACGATGCTCTACCAATTTTTATGAGTATGGTACCCAATGCATCTATTACTATTAGAGCTTTCATTCATTTTGCAAACGAGTTCCTGAACACTAGAAAGAGTATATGCAAGGGGCAGATGTGGGGTTGGTCTACTTGGTAAGGGATTTGGTTCAGCTTAAGCGAGATTTCAGTGTTCGAATTAGGTGCGAGACCTGGGTCGAATCCCAAATTAATCAGGGCAAAGCCGGAATGTGAAAAAAAAAAAAAGTTGTAAAGGGAACAAAAAAAAAAAGAATGAAGAACCGATAATTATCGGTGTGGAATCAATCAGGTTCATGCTTTTAGTGGCTTCAGTAAAGCACCAGAATTCATACGTGGAAGAAAGAAAAGACCACTAGATACCCAAAAAATGTTTGTTGGGAGGCAAAGTAAAGCATCGGCTTTAATTGTATGAGGGGCAAAGCAAGGCCATTATTCTCTCCATTTCACATGGGAAGGAAGTACTATATATATACAAAGATGGAACCACAGTTTGTCTCACAACCAAATTAAAATCTGCAAATTCTACGAAAGGACATTAGCTTATATTCTATATTTCTTCTGGTTCTCTTTCCGGTGGAAAAGCAATTAAAAGCAAAACATATGGGTGAAATCATTCTTACATTTGCACTGGAGGAGACATTGAAGAAGGTGGGTTCGCTTGCTGTTGAAGGTATCAGGCTTGCGTGGGGATTCAAGGGCCAGCTACAGAAACTTAAGCATTCCTTAGACTTTGTTCGAGCTGTGTTGCATGATGCAGAAGAGAGACAAGCCAGAGAAGAGTCTGTGAAGCTGTGGCTGCAAAAGCTTCGAGATGTAGCATATGAGGCTGACGATGTGTTGGATGAGTTTGACTACGAGGTTCTCCGGCAAAAGGTGGAGACAACTCCAACTGAGAAAGTACGCAACTTCTTTTCTGCCTCCTCCAACCCAATTGCATTCCGTCTTCATATGGCACTGAAAATTAGAAAGATCAATGATGAGCTGGCCGAGATTACAAATGAGGTTGCTGCACTTGGTCTAATTATAGGAAGGGAGGGAGCTCCACAAACTGGTGTAAGCCAAGTAACACACTCCTTCCTAGACAATTCAGAGCAAGTTATAGGAAGGGATAGTGATGTTTCTCAAGTGATCAACTTGTTGAATGTTTCAAGGGATGATGATCAGGTGCTCCACGTTGTCCCTATAGTGGGGATGGCTGGTCTTGGGAAGACAACTTTGGCCAAATTGGTGGTGAAAGAAATTGAGAATAGAAAGCTTTTCGATGAAACAATCTGGGTTTGTGTTTCCCAGAATTTTAATAAGCAAAGCATTCTGGGAGAAATGTTACAGGATTTGTCAGGTACAAACATTGGGGTTTTGAGCAGCTTGAATACAATAATGAGGCAACTTAAAGAAAGGTTGCAAGGGAAAAAAATTTCTGCTTGTGCTTGACGATGTCTGGAACGACGAAATTGAGAAGTGGGAGAGCTTGAAGAAGGATTTGTCAATAGTTAGAGGAAACAATGGGAAGTGTTGTATTATTGTTACAACACGAAAACATCTAACTGCATCAATAATGGAGACTTCTCCCGGGCGTAGGCATGAGTTGAAAGGGCTGGAGGATGGAGAGTGTTGGTCTATTATTCGGAAAATAGTTGAGTCCGGAAATGATAACGCATCGATATCTGAAAAATTAGAGGTTCTTGGGAAAGATATTGCAAAGAAATGTGGAGGTGTACCATTGGCTGCAAGGATGTTGGGCGGATTGATGAGAGCGTCCAAAGAAGAAAAACATTGGTCGTCAATCAAAAACAATCATGTCTGGGATTCAATAGGAAATGATGCTGGAATTTCGCCTATATTAAAGCTGAGCTTTGATCATTTGCCTTCCAACTTGAAGCCATGTTTTGCATATTGTGCTATGTTTTCTGAAGATCATCGCATTGGCAAAGAGCAGTTAATCCAACTGTGGATGGCTCAGGGACTTCTTGGAACAGCTAATGACCGATGTTTGGAAGATGTAGGGAGCAAGTATTTTGATGAATTGCTTGCAAATTCTTTCTTTCAGGACGTTGAGAAGGCTTGGCCATTTGGTAATATCGGAAGCTGTAAGATGCATGACTTGGTGCATGAGTTCTCATTGTCTGTTTCAAAACAAGAGGTGTTGAATCTGAATGCAACTCCAAATTTTAGTCATCTTCCAGTGTTCGCCATTTGACTCTCATGTTCGTTGAGAGAACAGCAGAAGGATTTCCAATTACAGACTATGCAGGAAGATTGCGTTCAATATTTACAGCAGGAGCCAATGATTGTGTTCTAAAGGCATGGGATTTTAGAAGACTGAGAACTCTCAACTTGGAAGCCGCAGATATAAATGAGTTGCCAGATTGGATTGGGAAGCAAAAACACTTGAGGTTTCTTGGTGTCTCAAATACAAAGATCAAAGAATTGCCGGAGTTCACCTGCAAGCTCTACAATTTGCAAACTTTAAGACTTGAACAGTGTAGGGAGCTTGAAAGGCTCCCGAGCAAGATGAAGAATTTGATCAGCCTGAGGCATTTCTATCTTTCTGGCTACGGTGGGGATAAATGGCCACGTGATTTTTCTTTGCCTAACAATTTGGTGGCTGTGAGATTGGTAGACTGCGACAATATAGATCAAATCCCAAGTCTCGGGCATCTTCCTAATCTTCAAACTCTCCAGATTAAAGGGTTGGAAAAGGTAAGCTGCATTGGCCATGAATTCTACGGTGGGGTGGTAGATCTGGAAAGCAACAAAAATAATGGCGTGAAGAAATCATTCCCGGCACTAAAGGAATTTCGATTGCAAGAAATGTGGAATTTAGTTGAGTGGATGCTGCCTGGAGGTGTTGTGGCCAGAAATGGTGGTGAGTTGATACTTTTCCCTAGCTTACAAGGGTTGTGCATACACCTGTGTCGTAAATTAAAGAGTATCCCAGCGATCTCTCATATGCCATCACTTGTCCGGTTAACCGTTAGTGGATGTGGATTGAGTGACTTATCAGGGGAATTTCAGGAGGGGGCACCCATGGAAGAGATAGATATGTCCTTTTGTGGTAATTTGATGTCGATGCCAAGCCTCCGGTACGCCACTCGTCTTAAACGACTACGACTTCACTATTGTCGCAAGCTAACATCTTTTCCAATCGGGTTGCAGTCTTGCACACAATTACAGGAATTGGAAGCCTATGGTTGCCCAATTGATGAATTCCCAATTGTGGATCCGAAAGGATTTCTTTCTCTTGAAGGAATGTCAATTGGGGGTGTTAAGAGATCGACGTGTCTTCCCCTAGGATTGGGATCGTGTACGTCTTTGAAGAAGTTCAAGCTATTAGATTGGGATCAGCTAACATCCGTTGTTGAATTTGGGATTCGTGACTGCCCACGATTGACTTATATTCCAGAAGACATGTTTTGTCACTTGACTGGATTGAAAGAGCTGAGTATTGGTGGATTCTGGGAAGAGTTAGAGGCATTCCCAGGGCTGAATTCAATCCATAATCTCAAACATACTCTTGAAGCCTTGTACATAACAGGATGGAGAAAACTGGAGTCATTACCAAGCCAGTTACAACATCTGACCTCCCTCAAGTCCTTGCAGATACGTAATTTTGAGGGAATTGAGATCTTGCCAGAATGGTTGAGCAATCTTTCTTCTCTTAGAAAGATCAGGACTGAAAACTGCAAGAATTTGAAGCATCTACCATCTGCCACAGCCATGCAATGCTTATCCAATTTAGAGCAGATATCGATTCTTTGGTGTCCTTTTCTTAAGGAAACTTGCAGCAAAGAAACGGGTTCGGAATGGTCCAAGATACGCCACATCCCACAAATTCTCATCAACGGGAGAAAGGTAAAATATTATAATGCACTTATGTAAGTGTTGGTTGATTTATTGAATATTACAATGAACTTTGCTAGACAGTTGATAGATCTCTAATATACATCAATTTATTGTCTTAAGCATTCCATTACCCGAAAATCTCCACGGTTTTGTGGCAATGGCGTTTATCTGTCCAAAAAAAAAAAACAGGTTTATTCCTGATTAAGAAATAATGTTGATCAAGTCCTTGTTTCGATTATAATGTGTTCTCAACTAAGTTTATAGTCTCTCTTCTTCAGGAAACAAATGAGAATCTGGAGGATGCATACAACAAGTTGATCCTTGCCTGTGAGGATGTTCCTTTCCAGATAGTAAAGGTCTTTTCTGATGATGAAAATTAAGGATGAAGTCGAGAGCAGGATAGAACAGATGAAAGAGGTGGCAAGCAAGAACTTGGAAAAACTTGAGGAAGAGAAAGCAACTGTGGTTGCACACATGGGAGAGTTAAAGAAGGTTTTGTACGGAAAGTTTGGGGACTCCATCAACCTGGAGGAGGTATTGATAGGGGAGGTAGTTTTGCAGCTCTGTTTATTAATTCGTCATCTTCTTCTTATTGGAAGAAGACTATTATTTGCTTTGGAATGAATATGAAAAATTACAGCAGCATTAAGGATATTTTGGTCTGTTAATGCAAGCTTCTTAATCATGACTTTTGGCATTTAATTCCTGCCCTTTTGTGGCTGCAGGATTTCGGTGGCAAGCCCGGATCCAAATGTTCAGGATTTCTGTTGGAATTGCATAGATAATATACCAGATGATTTAGGAAAATGACATCTCTTGTTCAATTATATCAGCTGACTCATACAAGGATTTTGTTGGTGTCCCGGTCTTGAAGAAGAATGCAACAAGGAGACCGGCTCTAACGGTGTCCAAGATCTGTCATATCCTACAAATTCAAATTTACAGAAAGTATAAGGTCAAATAAGGTGTGTCTCAATTTGAGTTTCTAACTAACTAAGGCCTTTTGAAGTTTGTTACATTCAAATTTGATTATATTCAGTTAGTCCTTAAATGGAGTTGTTTTTTTCTTCCTTCCTGATTTTCCAGTTCTATTTCCTTATGTTTCTATGCAAGTTTTTCTATTTCCTTCACTCTCCCCTAATAAATAATGATTATGCTGAAGGAGAGTCTGAAAAATGATGCCCTTGATTGTAGTGTAATTACTGCATTGCATTAGGTGTCTGAATGAGTAATTGAGACTATTGTTAACGCTAAATTTTGAATAGGTTGAAGAAACTGCGCAAGGGACTTGAGGAGATTGGAATATTCATTGCAGGACCAGTTACAACACCTCACTGCTCTCATGGTGTTGCAGATTGATAGATGGCTTTGGTGGGATTTTCGCAAGAATGGTAGAGCAATGTTTCATCTGTTAGAAAGATTGGAATGTTTTGAATGTCAGAATCTTTCAAAAGTATTCTGCAGACAGACACTGCCGTGGAGGCGGGATCCAAATGGTCCAAGATTTGTCCCAAACTTCTATGTAAGTAATAGAAAAGAGTTGGGAGCATTTGACAGTGGTGTTTGTTGTTCCTTTCATGGTAAAACATTGCATGTGAATTGAGAACTCATTTATCTAATGTATTTTCTCAATGCACTTTGGATGTGATTGCACTACCTAAATTGAACAATGCTACAATAACCCTGATAATAGCATCGTTCAAATAGCCAGAAAGCAAACTACATCAAATCAGAGGAATGAAGCTATAGTGCTTTTCTTATTACCTTGGTACCCCTTCCATCATTTCCCTCTTTGTAGAATTCTAGCTACCAATGTGGGAGTGATCTCTAAGAAATTATGGTTGATGGTTTTCTTTGAGTCTGTGGGCTAGCAAGAAACAATGTGCTGTTTGAGTACTATCCTTTTGATTCTCAAAGTGTTATCTGCATGGTTTTTTTCAGCGTTTCCTCAAAGGTTGCTCCTGGACCTGCTGGCATTGGAGGAGTGCTTAAAGATTCTAATGGCACGTTCATCTGCAACTTCTCCTATCCTGTTCGTCCGTCTGGCGAATGTGGCAACAGCAGAATTTCTGGCTTTACTCAAAGCTTTGGGACTCTCAAAATATAGATTTGAATTTATTTCTACCAAGACAGTGTGCTATCTTGTGGTTGATACTATCTCAAAAGACTGTGCTATCTTGAATTCTAAACAATTCCCTGAACAAACTCAGCAACCTCACTTCCGAATTTTCCCAGACTACTTTCTTGCATTCTTATAGAAGCTCCAATCGCACTTCTGACTCTGCGGCTAAGATGGGATCATCAACTTGTATTTCTATCTTCTCCTGGTACTCTTTTACCAGTGCAATAGAATTATCCAGGAAATTTCAATGAATTGATTGATTTTTGGCATAAGTAACATTGATTGTTGTATCTTTGTGTTAGTGTTGTTGTATGAGCAGAGACAAGGATATATTTTATTGAAATACCTCATGCATCTCATACATCTTTTATTGAATGCAACGTACAATATTTATATTGTTACATATGAGCAGTTAGAACTGCTTTACAACTTCTTATCACCCCATAACTGGTGTAACTACTAATTAATATTATCTCCATAATAATTAAATAAAATAATATATAACTAATCAAAGTCAATATTTTAATACTCCTCCTTGACTTTGATTTCACAAACTCCCAGTTGATCTCTTAGATACTCAAACCTAGCTTTAGGTAGAGTTTTTGTGAACAAATCAGCAAGTTGATTGTCTGTCTTGCAATGAATCAACTGTATTTCTCCATCCTTTTGAACTTCTCGTAAGAAGTAAAGTTTAATCTTGAAATGCTTTGTCTTTCCATGAAATACAGGATTGTTTGAGATAGAAATTGTAGCTTGGTTATCCACAAATATCTCTGTACTCATGTCTTGCTTCATCTGCAAATCTGTGAGTATTTTACGAATCCATAAGGCTTGATTAACAGCTTCAGTAGCAGCAATATATTCTGCTTCAGCAGTGGATTGTGCAATGATCTCCTGCTTCTTAGACCTCCAAGAAAATATGCCTGAACCAAAGCTGAAACAATAGCCTGAAGTGCTTCTCATGTCATCAATAGAACCAGCCCAATCACTATCAGAAAAACCATGCAACTGAAAATTTTCAACATGACTGAACTTAATTCCATAATCCAATGTGCCTTTGATATATCTAACCACCCTTTTTGCAGCTGTAAAATGGATGTCACTGGCACAATGCATAAATCTGGACAATAAACTCACAGCTTGTGTAATATCTGGCCTGGTTGCAGTGAGATACATAAGACAACCAATAAGACTTCTAAATGTACCTTCATCTGCCTTTTTAGCCCCATCTTCTTTGGAAAATTTTTCCTTCAAATTCATTGGTGTGTCAACAGGCTTGCATTCCTCCATTCGAAATTTTTTCAGAATTTCTCTAGCATATTTTTGTTGGTAGACAAAAATTCCAGAATGCACTTGCTTAATCTCCATCCCAAGGAAGTATGCCATCTCCCCAAGGTCTGTCATCTCAAAGACACTAGTCATTTCGACTTTGAATTTTTTGACCAGTTCTGAATTATTTCCTGTCACCAACAAATCATCAACATATAATGAAACAATAAGCAACTCAGAACCAACATGCTTTATGTACAAAGTGGATTCACTCAAACTTTTCTTGAAACCAAGTCCCAGCAAGTGTTCATCAATTCTGGAATACCAGGCTCTTGGTGCCTGTTTCAAACCATAAAGAGCTTTCTTCAGTAAATACACTTTGTCTTCATGCCCTTTCACAAGAAAACCTTCTGGTTGCTCAACAAATATTTCTTCCTGCAAAAAGCCATTTAAAAATGCTGACTTAACATCAAGCTGAAAAATCTTCCAATTTTTCTGTGCCGCAATTGCTAGGAGCATCCGGATGGTATCAAGCCTTGCCACTGGTGCAAAAGTTTCAGAATAATCAACACCATAAGCCTGTGCATAACCCTTTACAACAAGCCTTGCTTTGTGCTTATTCACAGAACCATCAGCATTGAGTTTGGTTCTAAAAACCCATTTAACTCCAATAGCAGCTTTGTGTGTAGGCCTTTCCACCAACTTCCATGTCTGATTTTTTTCAATCATTTTTATCTCCTCCTTCATTGCATCTATCCACTGTGGAGCTACTGCAGCCTCTTTGTAATTAGCAGGTTCACAAAGAGCAATATTGCACCTTTGATAAATATCAGAAAGCAACCTGGTTCCTCTCACAGGAGGGTCATCAATATTTTCCTCCAAAAATTCCATATTTGCTGGCATCTCTAAATTTTCATCAACTTTTGGCATCTGCATGTCATCACCAATATTCCAGTCCCACTCCTCATTTTCAAAGAAAATAACATCTCTGCTCACAATAATTTTCTTAGAATGTGGCTGAAATATTCGGTAAGCTTTACTGACATCACTATAACCAACAAAAATACCAGGCTCTGATTTTTTATCAAGTTTATCTCTTTTTGCACTTGGTACATACACATGACATAATGCACCAAAAATTTTGAGATTTTTCAGGGAAGGCTTAAAACCATACCATGCTTCATACGGTGTAATTTGGTCAAGTGCCCTGGTAGGAAGTCTGTTTAACAAGAAAACTGCAGTATTTGCTGCTTCAGCCCAAAATTCCTTTGGCAAATTTTTATCATGCAGTAGACATCTGGCCATCTCCATAATTGTCCTGTTTTTTCTTTCACTCACACCATTCTGTTGTGGTGTATATGGTGCAGTGAGTTGATGGTGAATTCCTGCTTCATCACAAAAGGAATTAAATTGACCAGAATTATACTCAGTACCATTATCTGACCTCAGCATCTGGATTTTACAGCCACTCTGATTTTCTATCCATGCCTTGAATTTCCAAAACACACCAGGAACCTCAGACTTGGACTTCAAAAAATAAATCCAACAAAATCTTGTAAGATCATCAATAAAAAGGATGTAATATTTACTCTCATTCAAAGAGAGAGTTTGTTGAGGCCCTGCAACATCCGTATGTATTAGCTGTAATTTTTTTGTAGCCCTCCAAGATGACTGAAAAAATGGCAACCTGACTTGCTTCCCAAATTGGCACCCTTTGCAACATAACTGAGAGGCTTCAAAAAATGGCAAATCCCTTGCAAGATTTTTCTGCTGCATAAAAGTGAGACCCCTGTGATGAAAGTGTCCAAGACGCCTATGCCATAATTCAGCATTATTCACAGTTGCCGAAAATACAGCCTGTTCTTCATTACCGTCTTGTGTCTCCAAGGTCTCCAAGGAAAAACATTTTCCTTTCATTCCCACTTTTAGCACATCCTGACCATCAGCATCTTTGATGACACACATTTTTTCTTTGAATGACACCTGATATCCTTTCTCAAGCAACTGACCAACACTCAATAAATTTTGGTCAATCTCAGGTACAAACAAAACATCAGAAATGATTTTAACTCCTGAAGCACATCTAATAGCAACTGTTCCTTTTCCTTTGACAGAAATAAATTGGCCATTGCCAATTTTTACTTTAGAATTGACAGAATCATCAAGCTCTCTGAAAATACCAGCATCATATGTCATATGATTTGTACAGCCACTATCAATTAACCAACTGTCACTAGAACAATTACCTGCATAACAACTGACCATAAAAAGTTGCTCCTCCTCTTTTTGATCAGCCATATGTGCTTCATCATTTTGATGTTGCTTGCCCTTACAATATCTGGCTATGTGTCCGGGCTGATGACATCTATTGCATCTAAAATTTGGTCGCCACCAACATTTAGCCTCCTTGTGGTTTGATTTATTGCAGTACTGACATGGTGCAACACTGCCACCACTAGAAATTCCAGAATTTTGCTTCTCAAAATTCTTCTTAAAAAATTTATTCTTCTTCCCCTTGTTGTCTTGTTGTACTGGCATGGCAACTGGTAAGGCACCTTCAACATTTTTTCCTTGCCTTAAAATCCTTCTTTGCTCATGTGCTTGTAAAGCATTTTTCAACTCTGAAAGTGAAATGGTTGTCATATCCTTTGTTTCCTCCAAGGTTGAAATCTTGGATTCATATTTCTCTGGCAAAGTCACCAAAATTTTTTCCACAATACGTCTATCAGAAACATCTTCTCCTAACATTCTCACCTTATTGCAAATTTCTTCCAACCTGTCAGCATACTCCCGAACAGTGTCTGTAGGCTTCATTTGCTGCATCTCAAATTCTCTTCGCAGATTCAAAATTTGCATCTTCTTGGTTCTCTCATCTCCTCTGAATTCATCCTGCAGAGCATCCCATATAGCCTTGGCAGAACTCAATTTCATTATTTTGTTAAAGATCTTCTCAGACAATGCTTTTATGCAAACATGATTTAGCCTTACTGTCCCTTGTTTTCTTCTCTTTATGGGTCTTGAGTTGTGCTACTGTGGGATTTGGTGGCAAATCATCTGCATTGAATTCTGCTTCTAGTGCTTCCCAAAGTTCACAGGTTTCCAGATGAGTCTGCATTTTGATGGCCCAACTGTGGTAATTTTCTCTAGTAAACAAAGGTGGTAAAGAATGTTCTGTAGACATTGTAGGTTTGTGTGTGGTTTTCAACTCACTCTCAGGTCCCTTAAGAATTAAAGCTCCGCTACCAATCTGTTGTTGTATGAGCAGAGACAAGGATATATTTTATTGAAATACCTCATGCATCTCATACATCTTTTATTGAATGCAACGTACAATATTTATATTGTTACATATGAGCAGTTAGAACTGCTTTACAACTTCTTATCACCCCATAACTGGTGTAACTACTAATTAATATTATCTCCATAATAATTAAATAAAATAATATATAACTAATCAAAGTCAATATTTTAACAGTTAGTTTCTGACTAAACAGGAAAAGAAAGGCTTTGCAATTTTTCGCAACCCGGTTGGCAACTGTGTTAGCTTTCCTACTCCCCCATGAACAGGATATCTGCTATAATGTTTTTGACATCCCAGGAGCAGTGACACTTTCCCACTAATATATCATAAACACCTTTTGAATCAGTATCTATAATGATCTTTGTGATCAGGCCTCTAAGCGATGGCTAAAGTAACCGACTTTCCCTTGTTTATGTTATAAACCAACACAGAACGGTGTATACAAATGAGGACAGTTAAATAATTTGACAAACAAAAATGGATTAGTGGGAGTGTTTAGTGCTTCTTTTTGTTTTTTTTTTTTTTCCTAAAACCTGTGTACTGCGAATCTTTATGTAAAGACCAAAATGCACACATCCTTCCAAAATTGAAGAACTTTGAAGGGAGAAAGAATCGATGCCTCCTCGGGCAATATGACGGTACGATAATGCCAAACAGAATGTGTGCATCTTTAATAATAAAAAAATTGTACAGATGTCTGTGCATTGCATATTTTATGTTAGTGCAAATTGCTTTTTGAAGACTTTGTGGTAGCACTAGCATGGTCGGCATTACATACATAAACAATCTGAAAAAATTGGAACATAATATCTACCCTTTCACATGCATGTCACTACTCCCAACATAAATCAAAGAATTAAACAATTAATCCGTTAGGGAAAAAAGGTATTAAACCTTTAATTAATCCAACTACTTTCCCAACAATAAACAAAGAATTAATCCAACCAATAATAAGAACCTCAGAGCCACACCAGATTGTGCTTGCGCTGAGAAAAAAACACCAACCAGTACATACCTTACTGAGCGAGTTGCTGTTGTTCTCTTTGCTTGTTTAGTAAAAAAAAAAAAAAATGGCTGAAATAGTTGTTACATTTGTTGTGGAGGAGATGCTGAAGAAGTTGGCTTCACTTGCTCTTGAAGAGATCGATCGTGCTTGGGGACTAAAGGGGAAGCTGCAGAAACTCAGCAAGTCGTTGGCCTCTATTCGAGCAGTGTTACGTGACGCTGAAGAGAAACAAGGCAGAGAGGAGTCTGTGAAGATTTGGCTGCAAAAGCTTCGAGACGTAGCATATGAAGCTGAAGATGTTCTTGATGAGTTCGGCTACGAAGTTCTCAGGCAAAAGGTGGAGGGTAGCACTCCAAGTAGGAAGGTGAGTAACTTCTTTTCTGCCTCCTCCAACCCTGTTGCCTTTAGATTTCATATGGGGAAGAAATTTAAGAAGATCAATGATGAACTGACCGAGATTAAAAGTGAGGTTTCTGGCCTTGGTCTGATTATAGGAAGGGACAGAGCTCCACTAACTAGGGTAAGCCCGGTAACACACCGGTTCCTAGACAAATCAGAACAAGTTTTAGGGAGGGATAGTGATGTGTCTCAAGTGCTCAACTTGTTGAATATTTCAAGTGATGATCATGTCCTCTTTGTTGTCCCTATAGTGGGGATGGGTGGTCTTGGGAAGACGACTTTGGCCAAATTGGTGGTGAAAGAAATTGAGAACAGAAAGCTTTTCGATAAAACAATTTGGGTTTGCGTTTCCCAGAATTTTAATGAGCAAAACATTTTGGGAGAGATGTTGCAGAATTTGTCGGTTGGTACAAATATTGGAGGCTTGAGCAACTTGGATACAATAGTGGGGCAACTTACAGAAAAGCTGCAAGGAAAGAAATTTTTGCTTGTGCTTGATGATGTCTGGAATGAGGAAATTGACAAGTGGGAAAGATTGAAGAAGGATTTGTCAACAATTAGTGGAAGAAATGGGAATGTCATAATAGTTACCACACGGAGACAACAAACTGCATCAATAATGGAGACTTCTCCGGGGCATAGGCATGAGTTGAAAGGACTGCAAGATGAAGAGTGTTGGTCTATTATTCGGGAAACAGTGGAGTCTGGAAATGATAAGGCATCGATATCTGAAACCTTGGAGGTTCTCGGGAGGGATATTGCAAAGAAATGTGGAGGTGTACCGTTGGCTGCAAGGATGTTGGGTGGGTTGATGAGAAACTCTAATGAGGAAAGACATTGGTTGTCAATTAAAAACAATCATGTCTTGGATTCAGTAGGAAATGACGCTGGAATTTTATCTATATTAAAGCTGAGCTTTGATCATTTGCCTTGGTATTTGAAACCATGTTTTGTATATTGTGCTATGTTTCATGAAGATCATCGTATTGACAAAGAGCAGTTAATCCAACCGTGGATAGCTCAGGGACTTCTCGGAACAGCTAATGATCGAAGTATGGAAGATATAGGCAATCAGTATTTTGATGAATTGCTTGCAAATTCATTCTTTCAAGATGTTGAGAAGTATTGGAGGCTTGGTAATATCACAAGCTGTAAGATGCATGACCTGGTGCATGACCTCTCATTGTCTATTTTGAAACAAGAAGTGTTGAACTTGAATGCGCGTCCTAATTTTGGAAAGGATACATCTTCCAATGTTCGCCATTTGAATTTGGTATGTGATGAGAAAACAGCAAAAGCATTTCCTATTATGGACTGTGCGGGAAGATTGCGTTCAGTGTTTACAAGAAGAGGCAATGATGTTATTATAGAGTCAAGGAAATTTGAAAGTCTGAGAACTCTCAACCTGGAAGATGCTGATATAAGTGAGTTGCCAGATTGGATTGGAAAGTTAAAACATTTGAGGTTTCTTGATGTTTCAAGGACAGAGATCAAAGAATTGCCGGAGTCCACCTGCAAGCTCTACAATTTGCAAACTTTGAGACTTGAAGACTGCAAGCAGCTTGAAAGGATCCCGAGCAAGATGAAGAATTTGATAAAACTGAGGCATTTCTATCTGTCTTACTATGGGGGGGATAAATGGCCAAGTGATTTTTCTATGCCTATCAATTTGGTAGATGTGAGATTGGTACACTGCTGCAATATGGATCAAATCCCAAGTCTTGGACATCTTCCTAATCTTCAAACTCTCAAGATAAAAGGGATGGCGAAGGTAAGTTGCATTGGCCATGAATTCTACGGTGGGGTAGATCTGGAAAGCAACAGAAGTAACGGCATGAAATCATTCCCGGCATTAAAGGAATTTCAATTGGGAAAAATGGAGGTTTTAGTTGACTGGATGTTGCCTGGCGGTGTTATGGCCAGAAATGGTAGTGAGTTGATAATTTTTCCAAGCTTAAAGGTGTTGTGCATATACAAGTGTGGAAAATTAAGGAATATTCCCGGGATCTGTCATATGCCATCACTTGTCCGGTTGATCATTGATGACTGTAATGAACTGAGTGACTTATCAGGTGAATTTCAAGTGGGGACACCCATCGAAGAGATAAGTATACACGGTTGTCATAATCTCATGTTGATGCCAAGCCTCCAATATGTCACTTGTCTTAAACGACTGCTACTTACTGGTTGTGGCAAATTAACATCTCTCCCAGTGGGGTTGCAGTCATGCACACAATTACAGGAATTATATGCTTATGGTTGCCCAATTGATGAATTCCCAATCAATCTGAAAGGATTTCCTTCTCTCGAACGAATGGGGATTGGGGGTTTTAAGAGATCGACATGTCTTCCCATTGGATTCGAATCGTGTACATCGTTGAAGGAGTTATTGATATTGAAGTGGAATCAACTGGATTCCATACCTGATGAATTAGGAAAATTAACATCTCTTGTTGAATTAGGGATTTATGGATGTCCAAGATTAACCTATATTCCAGAAGACATGTTTGGTCACTTTGCTAGATTAAAACATCTAAAAATTGGTGGATTCTGGGAAGAGTTGGAGGCATTCCCAGGGCTGAATTCAATCCAGAATCTCAACCATACTCTTGAAGCCTTATACATAACAGGATGGAGAAAACTGGAGTCATTACCAAATCAATTACAACAATTCACCTTCCTCAAGATCTTGGCTATAGAAAGTTTTGATGGAATTGAGATCTTGCCAGAATGGTTGAGGAATCTTTCTTCTCTTCGTTGTATTAGGATTGAGGCCTGCAAGAATTTGAAGCATCTACCATCTTCCACAGCAATGCAATGCTTAACCAAATTAGTGCAGATAGTGATTGCCCAGTGTCCTATTCTTAAGGAAAATTGCAACAAGGAAAGGGGTTCCGAATGGTCAAAGATATGTCACATCCCACAAATTGAGATTTACTGAAAGGATATAAGGTCAAATAAGGTGTGTCTCAATTTGAGTTTCTGACTAACTATGGCCTTTTTGAAGTTTGATACAATCCAAATTTGATTATATTCAGTTAGTCCTTAAATGGAGTTCTTTTTTCTTCTTTTTCTGATTTTCCAGTTCTATGCAAAGTTTTTCTATTTCCTTCACTCTCCCCTAATAAATAATGATTATGCTGAAGGAGAGTCTGAAGAATTGCATCATTTCGGTGTCTGAATGAGTAATGTTGATGCTATATGTCTGAATAGGTTGAAGAAACTGAACAAGGAATGGTTACAGCACCTCACTGCTCTCAAGGAGTTGCAGATAGATGGTTTTGGTGGATTGAGATTTTTGCAAGATTGGTTGATCAATCTTTCATCTGTTAGAAAGAATGGAATTTTTTTCATTGTCAGAATCTTTCTAAAGTATCTACCATCTTCAGCAGTCATGCAATGCCTCTCCAAACAAATTTTTTCGTTTGTAACACTTAGATGTCCCATTCTGCAGACCGATTATGCCAAATGGTCCAAGATTTGTCCCAAACATCTATACAAGTAATGAGTCTTTTTCTTTTGTTTTAAATTTGATAGTTAGAGTTGGGAGCATTTGAGAGTGGTGTTTGTTGTTTCGGTGGTTTCCTTTCATAGTAAAACACTGTATGTTAATTGTGAACTCATTTATCTAATGTATTCTCTCAATGCAATTTGGATGTGATTACTGATTACACTTCCTAAATTGAACAGTGCTACAATAATCCTGATAGAACTACCTCAAACCAGAGAAATGAAGCTAGTGCTTGTTTGATTGTCTTGGTGTACTCCACATTCCGTCATTTCCCTCTATGAAGAATTAGCAGCTACCATTGTGGGGGGTGATCTCCAAGAAATTATAGTCAAAGGTTTTTCTTTGCTTCTATGTCTACCAAGAAACAATGCAGTGTTTGAGGACCATCCTTTTGATTCGCAATTTAGTCCCCATCACCATCAATCAAACGACAGGTTCGTTGTTGTCCCCCTGCATTAAACTCTCTGGAGTAGGTTACTGATGGATGGGCAAAGGGTGTTCCCTGACCTGCTGGCACTGGAGGAGTCGTTACAGATTTGTCAAAAGGCACGGTTCGCCGGAGTTACTCAAAGCATAGGAACTCTCAAAAGACAGATTTGATTTGATGTTGCCTCTACCAAGTTTATTTTTGAATTAGACTCAACAGAGTGCAGCTTGACATGCTGGAAGTGGACCTAGGCATTTCAATAATAATTCTCTCAGCAAAGTCGGCAACCTCACCTCAGAATTTTTGCGGACTACTTTCATGCATTTTTATAGAAGCTCCAATTGCGTTGCTGACTCTCCGGCTAAGATAGGATCATCAACTTGTAGTTCATTCTTCTCCAGATACTTTGTTACCAGATTATTTTATTAATAGTAACAGGACAATTGAGAAAAGAAAATAAGACCCGAGATCCTTTTCAATCTTAAGCTTCTCATTCACACTTCTATACATTACAAAGCATGAATATTTTCATGCATTAATCGTCAATGAAAAAGCAAGTTTACTGAATATACAGATCAATGGGTCTGAAGCCTAAGCAGAGAAGAAAATAATTTGAAATTTAGTTAAAGTGATCTACTGCACGCTTATTCACCAAAAAAGAAGATTACATGATGTCCATGTAAAGTTGGAAACATTTCTGAGACCTCATTCCTCTTGGCTTGTCGTTTGGACACAAGAGTGCCAATGAGCTGGCTACAAGCCCATTGGTATACTGTCTTTTTCTTTGGTGTTTGTAACTTGTAAGGTCAAAATGAATGTTAGCGTGTGTTGTGCACAAGATGGGTCTAGTTTCATCAATGAGTCTCTAGAACTCTAAATCACATTCCCATCGACCTATTTCTGCTGTGAATCATTGAAAGACAAACCAAGTACTAAAATCCTTTCTCAGGTGTTATCAATATTTATGTGAGAACACCATTGAATTGAATAAATTATGGAAATTTACATCAAGCTATTGGATCCATATTCATACCAAAAAAACAAGAAAAGTTATTGAATCCACATAGCCACTCAGCTCTCTGATAGGATATAGCTATCATTTACTTGGCCCGGAAAGCAGAGTCATTGTAACAAGCAGGGATAGAGCAGCTCTTGAGCGTCTATGTGATGCAATATACGACGTTAATGGGTTAAAAGATCCTGTCGCTCATCATCTCTTCAAATCACATTGCATCTAGAGAAAATGGGTTCATCAATCAGGGGAGGAGTTGGTAAGGTATATATGCCCATGGACAGAGAAGCTTGGGACAATGCATTATGCTAATTTGAGGGAGTTTTCTGATCACATGGAATCTCTCAAAATGTTCTACACCAATGATGTTATGATCTGTTGGAGTTGCATGAGTAGCAAATATTTTTGTAAATTAACTGTATTTGTTTTTAAAGGATAGTTTGTAGTACATATGGTTGTAGAGTTTAGCAATTCTTATGGATAATTAGGACGACCACCTGTACTCTCCTTTTTGCTCTGGATTTATATTATCCTATCCTCACAAAATTACAATTTTACTACAATATATTCTTACCACTCTCGGGTTTTATATTTATATATATTAGGACTTGCTAGAGCAACTACTTAGACATTGATAGATGTTAAGAAAATAGCTATTTATGAATCTTCATAGTTGATAGTTTATGATAACACCTCTTTACACACACACACACATATATATATATGAACTACGAAATTTCAATCTTCCTTTTCAATATATGGTTGAGATTTGCAGCGCATCATCTAAAATTATTTCAATGGCTTATACTAGGCATCTCAGATGTAAAAAATGCAGTAATTGGTACCATCCTGACAGCATTATACGCGGGGAGCGAATGTAGTTCTCACTTGTCAATTTCAATTTCTTTGGATGATCCATAGCCTGGTGCTGCATTGAAAATCTAAGTCCAAATCATTGGGGAGAACAAGTTGCAAATGCCGTGTCAGCCATACCAAATATTCAATTAGATTTGTCCCTTTCGATCATTTACTCTTCATAATTCTATTTGTCTTAATCTTAATACCATCTTTCTTTTTTATTTATATACTTAATACCATCTCTCTTTATCAAATATCTTTTATATTTTGTCTTATTAAATTAATCATACTTCTTTATTTTTGTCTATAAATATTCCCTTCATTTCCATACACACTTACATATTTGATATCCTGCCATAAATTCCTCTCTTCCCATTCCTTCATATTTCCCTTGAGCTCCCTTTTTCTTAGTTAATTAGTCTTCATTATTAAAATTGTATTATGTCCATCAAACAGTGAATTTCTCCCTTATTTTTATAACAATTTTTCAATACAATATTCCTGTGTTTGTACTGGGCCCAAAATCGTGGGTTAGGTGGATGGGCTCGGGATCCGTCTTGTCTGGTTTCTTTATCAGGGGCGGCTTAGGAGTTTCTATGATACCGGGTGAGTGTTTTCGATCAATGTTTGGGCCTTCACTGGTCTAAGACTGATGCTTGGGTCTTTTCATGGATCGATGACTTGGGACCAAAGTGGATCGAGGTCTAGGTGTCTACAGGTCCTTGGAGTATTTTCGATAATGTATTGAAGTGATCTTATTTTGAAATCGATTAGGATATGGGGTTGACAGTTGAAATTCAATATCGAAGCAAATATATGTTTGAAATCAACGGGCAAGATGTTGCAGGCTGGATTAAATTTCAAACAGGTTTGTCTTGGAGAATTTGTAATGGGTCTTGATTATCTGTTGATTTTAAAAGCCTATATAAGGTTGTTGATTATTATTGTACCGCTATCCTAAGAAGATCAATCAAACTACCTTTTATCCAATTTATCATTTTATCGTACAGTAGTGTTGAATTTATCATGTCTTCCTAGTTTAACTTAATTAGGAAAACCAAAACACCAAAACCCGGTTTAAGGACGTGCAACACCGTCCATTCGGCCCTTCAGCGGTCGGATCCTGTAGCCGAGGGTTGCTTGCAGTTCAATTTAGCAAACAGTTTTTTGCATGCCTAGTGGGACCCACGTTCCACTATAGAATTCTTGTGTGATTTGAGCATTCATCATGCCAGAAACCAGAGGAGATTCAGAACTTCGACATGCTATAATAGAGATCATGGCCGAAAGACTGTCACTCGGGCTTCCTCTCTGGGAAGATCTTGACGTCCACGATTGTCTCACAAGTGAAGAAGATGAACACCACAGCCGTGGTCTCCCATGCACGTCGGAACTAAGGGGCAAGGCCTTAACCAATACTATTCAGGCCGCAACCATTCATGTTGATCTGGGCATGATCATCCTAGTGACAATGACAATTGTTAGGACTAATGCTTCCATGTTTCATTTCAGGGTTTTGATAATGACAAACTAACCAAAGCTCCATTCATGAATTCATTCCTTGAAGCAAGCAAAAAGACATCAATCAATGAAGCATCCATGAAGCACAAGTCTAAGACAAAGGAGTACAAGATTTGAAGCAACAAGGATGAAGATATATAGAGAGTTCATCTATAAGAAACCCTCACCACGGCAGCCAAGTCTTGGGCAATATCCGATACCACATTCAGAACCGGACAAGCTGCTGAGGGAGCTCAACCGCCTCACCAACAAGCAGAGCAACAAGCCGAAGCATCTCAAGCAGGCTCTTTCCTTGCTCTTCCTGCACCTGCTCCTCGACCTCCTGGCGCTACGCTTGACTCAATTGCGGCCACTTTCCGCAACTTGGGACGGTCCATTGAACGAATTGACATCGAAGTACAAAGGCAAGGACATGACCTGCGTGCTTATTTCGATCACATCAACTACAATCCTCCACCATACTACCAAGGCTACAATTTTGGTGATAATGAGGATGATAATGATGATGAGGAGGATGAGGACTATGCTCCTATGGACATTGAGCAAGAAGAAGATGATGAAGAAGATGAAGACCATGAGGATAATAATGATGATGATGATGACCTTAGTCCATCCTTTTAGGATTTTTTTTGTTGCTTTATTCAAATTTATGTCTTTCCTGTTTTAGTATCTTCTAAATTGAATCAAATGCTTCTTCTTGTTATTTCTTTTTGTTAATGACAAAAGGGGGAAACTAATCAAGTAAGTATATGCACCAAGTTAGGGGGAATCATAGAATGAACAATTGAACAATTGAAAAACACAGGGGGAATTCATCCTCTTAAAGAACTCATAAAACTTGGCATATACTAACATGAGTTTACTCATAAAACTTGGCATATACTAACATGAGTTTGTCATTATCAAAAAGGGGGAAATTGTTAGGACTAATGCTTCCATGTTTCATTTCAGGGTTTTGATAATGACAAACTAACCAAAGCTCCATTCATGAATTCATTCCTTGAAGCAAGCAAAAAGACATCAACCAATGAAGCATCCATGAAGCACAAGTCTAAGACAAAGGAGTACAAGATTTGAAGCAACAAGGATGAAGATATATAGAGAGTTCATCTATAGGAAATCCTTGTAAATGGTAACTCAAGTACTCCAAGTTAATGCTCAAACCAAAAATCATTTTCCTCATGCATTTCATAAATCATGTAAGTTATAAAACTAGTTTTTGAGTCCCAAACATCGATGTTCTTGTCTACAACATCGATGTTATGCCTTAAAACATCGATGTTCTGAGAACAACATCGATGTTGCATCAAGTCGATTTCAAAACCTTTTTGGCAGTAGCAATAAAACATCGATGTTGAATTACAAAACATCGATGTTCTTGTGACCGTTGGTCAAAACATCGATGTTGTAACTACAAACATCGATGTTGTGATTTCTTCAAGTTTTTCCAGAATTTTGCCGAAGCCAAAAAACATCGATGTTGGCCAATTAAACATCGATGTTTCATTTTCCAACATCGATGTTCTGGCATAACACCTTTTTCATCACATTTTTGCGAAGCCAAAAAAACATCGATGTTGAGTTGAAGAACATCGATGTTGAGTATGAAAACATCGATGTTTTGAAATGCAACATCGATGCTTTACTAGCCGTTGGCTCAATTATTTAAATGCAACGGCTAAACATCGATGTTCTTGGTTAAAACATCGATGTTGTGCCGTTATGGGCAGAAACCTTTTTCAGACAAACATGCTAAACTTTCATAAAGGTTTCAGAAATTGTTCCCAATGATTATATGCATCTTTTAGACTATAAATAGAGGCCTTAAACCTCATTTTCAGATTGATCAACTCCCATCTACATTCAAGCATTCTTTGAAAATCATTCAACAAATTTTTGAGCTATAACTTGTGAGAATTCTGAGTTGTTCAATAGAGCTTTCCTTTGTACTCATATCCACTCTATTAGAGAGTTTTGCTTGAGAGATTGTAAGTGTTATTCATACACCACAAGGGAGGATTGTTCCCTTGAGAGAAGCCTTAAGGTGTGGTATCCTTAAGCAAGAGAGTAGGATTCTTGTGATTAGAAATCCTAGGAAGTCTTGAAGTGAGGTATCTTCAAGCAAGTATATTGAGGTTCATGTGACTTGAACTCTCAGGTTGTAACGGTTTGTTAAGCACCCGTAAGCTTAACATAGATAGTGAAATCTTCAAGTGAGACTTGAAGGGCTGGATTAGCCACACTAGTAGAGTGTGTGTGAACCAGGATAAATCTCTTGTGTCCTTCATTCTTTTAATTCCGCATTCAATTCCTGCTTAATTCGATTTTATTCGATTATCGCTATTCACCCCCCCTCTAGCGAAGGGCTATTGTTCTAACAATTGGTAGCGGAGCCTAACTCTCTGAAAAACTTAACCGTTTGAGAGGTATTATCCATGGCTTTTTCAAGTAATGTGTTTGCAGGAAACAATGAAGGACAGTCCGTCACCCGTCCACCATTGCTCAATGGCGCCAACTATACATATTGGAAGGAGAGGATGAGAGTCTTTATTCAATCCAACAACTTCACTCTCTGGCGGACAATAAAGAACGGAGATCAAATTCCGACAAAGAGAGTTGGTGAAATTATGGTGACTAAGACGGAAGAGGAGTATGATGCCGAGGACGTCAAGAAAGTTCAAAATAACTTCATGGCAATCAACATACTCCATTGTGCACTTAATCAAGAAGATTACCAGATGATTTCACGATGCACTACCGCCAAGGACATTTGGGATATGCTGGAAGTCACCTATGAGGTAACAGAAAGTGATGATGAAACGAACTTTCAATGCCTCATGGCAAAGGAAGAAGAAGCAGAAGAGGTAAGTGATTCTGAACCTTCTAACCATGATGAATTGCAAAACGCTTTTAATGAATTGTATGCTGAATATATTAAAATCTCTAAGATTCATTTAAAGCAAAAGAAACATATTGCTTCATTAGAAAAGAATCTAGAAGAGCTTACCTGTGAAAATGATAAATTGAAGGAAGAAAATAGGACTCTAGGCATGCCCAAAGAATGTGAATCATGTAAATCACTGTATGAACAAGTCACAGAACTTGAAAGAAAAACTAAGGAGTGTTCCTCATGCAATTCTTTGAAAGAACAAAATGAGAAGTTATTATGTGAAAATGAAAAGCTTAGAGAAGAAAACAAGTTTTATGGGAAGAAGAGTGCTAACAAACCGGATAACTTAGGATGCACGACATGTAAACCCTTAAAGAAGCAAGTTGAAAATCTTGAGGCAACATTAAAGAAATTTAGCACCCCTCAGAAAAATTTAAATTCTATGCTAAACAATTTGCAATCAACTAAACATGGAATAGGTTTTAGAAACGAACCTAAAAGACCTAAAATCGAGCCTAGGAAGCATAAGGTTCAACCCAAGGGTCACCATGTTAGTAAAGTGCACAAATATAGACAACATAATTATTATCAACCTAGATGGATGCACAATCCAAATGTTATTTGCCATTACTGTAATAGAGTAGGACATATTGCTCCTGCTTGTTTTACTAGGCATAGACATTGGGCTCGAAGTGAAGCCTATCGTCATCATGTCCCTAACACTCAAGGACCCAAAGAAATTTGGGTACCAAAAACCCATTGATTTGTTTTGCAGGTGTGCTTGAAGGCATCAAGTGTACTTTAGTACCTTGATTGCGGATGCTCCAAGCACATAATCAAGGAAGCATCCAAATTCCTAATTGATTCTTGGGAAGTAAGCAAGCCGAGACATAAAAACATCGATGTTTAGGAGCCAAACATCGATGTTGAGTGGACTTCAACTAGTATCATTCCCAACCGGCAGTATGAAACATCGATGTTTAGTATCAAAACATCGATGTGCAGGTAAGTACTCTAAACTCATTAAATTATTAAATATCAACCTTGATAATTTGCGGTTCATGATAATTTCATCATACAAACAAACAAGAGTTTATTGATGTTCATATCTTACAATCTCATGATACAACGACTCTTACATACACTCCATATTACAATCATACTTGATAACAAATTTTACAAAGACACACCTGCATAAAGCATATTACACATTCACACTTACATATTTGGAAAGACACACACACACAAAATATATTACAAGCTCATATTTCTCACATGTCTATCTATTTGGCTCTGCACTCACTTTAAAGCCACTTGGCTCATTTGTAATGATAACTCTGAGGCTATCATTCCATGAAAACCACATGCCTCCAGTGTTATTTTCTCCATGTTTTTCAAAACGGTTGACTGGCGGGAAACGCAAAGGAATAGCGCCATGATGATCACCTTCTTGCCACTGAGTCTCCGTAAGCAAAACCATATTTGGTTTATACTGGTTTTTGAGGTCTCTCAAAGTACCTGCAAAATCTTGTGAGTGCCTCGCCATACCTCTGCAATTCCACACTAGCAACCGAACCTTTGGCCATGTTGGTGACAATCCTCCTACATGAGGCAGACTCCGAGCAAGCATTGAAATCCGATAGTAGATACCTTGCTCAAGATATTGGCTGGCCGTCTCCAAGCTAAAATTTTCAAGCCGCTCGGAGATAAAAAACATTACAGAATTAGCAGAACCAAAGTAAGACGTTCTCACCTCACTTTGATGTTCCAGGAACATGGTCTCCTCCATTGGAGTAACAAAAAATCTGGATGAGTAAAGCTCATCCACAAATACAAGACGTGGAATTGTACCTAGTATAGGAGGGAGCTCCTCAGCCGGCTCATTAACCATGCTATATGATAAGCGGTTTCTTCTGCCTTGAGCGGCTCCTAGAACGAAAAACACAGATGAAGGGGAAGGCATTTCTACTCTTGATATTTTCTTCTCCTTGATTATGGCTTATTCTCTGTGTGTTGTGCATTCTAATTCTCTGCCTTTTATAAAACCAAGGACTCGACATTTTACTCACAAGGGCAGACCCCTACCACATCTGCCAGAGCTTAAAAAAAATACCTCGACAAATAGAAACGCCAATTTCATTATTACTAACCGCCAAATTCTCAACTAATCAAGAATCTGCTTTGTTGAAAATCTTAGCCTAGCATTGCATTATTGATTTAACACGGGATTTAATGTCTATTTAGCTAGCTATCGGAGGCTATCAAAGTCCAACCGACAAGACAATTTCTCGAGCCCGGTGCACTGACGACAAGAAGAAAATGTTTCTTAGCGGCAGAGGGATACTTACCACCTCTTGAAATTGCCACACATGTTTTCATCACCATAATTCATGTATTATTCATAGCTAATTTGAGCACCCGAGGCTCTACTAAATCTGTTTTGTAGGGACAGCTCGATTCGGACGACAAGCATAGTTGAACAAGCAAGGACCTTACTAAGCAAATAAGTGAAAACATCGATGTTCCGCTGACCAACATCGATGTTGAATGCATCACAAGTGGCAGAATGTCAAAAAACATCGATGTTTAGTATCGAAACATCGATGTTCAGGTAAGTCTTTCAAATTTTTCATTAGAACATCGATGTTCAAACACAAAACATCGCTGTTTGAACCTATGAGCTTAATTTTCAAAATTTTCGAATGCTAAAAACATCGATGTTTTGAACACCAACATCGATGTTTAACCATAGTGCTTAACCATCAGATTGGCAGTATACCAACAACATCGATGTTTTGTCCGAAACATCGATGTTTGACAAATGGTCTTTTTTTTCCGAGAGCAAAAAACATCGATGTTTATGTTAAAAACATCGATGTTGGACCTATAGGCATATCTTAAATTTTTCTGCCGAATGCAAAAAACATCGATGTTCTCTGGAAAACATCGATGTTGGGTCGCTACAGTTTAAAAAATATAGCCGTTAGGGAGCCCAAAGCAAAACAAAAACATCGATGTTCTCTGGAAAACATCGATGTTCAGCCGTTACAGTTTCAAAAATATAGCCGTTAGGGAGCCTAAACATCGATGTTTTGGGTGAAAACATCGATGTTGTGTCGTTAAAAACTAGCCGTTACTGCTCACAACGGCTAGCTTTTTTGGCTCCTCTATAAAAACTCAAACTTTTTCTTCTCCTTCTCACCTACAATCTGATTCTCTCCATCCTTTGCATAATCTCCATACAACTCTCTCTTCTCTTTTGCTTGAATTTTTCTCCCTTTCCATATACACCATGGCTAGTAGAAGAAGCTCTAAAGGCAAAGATCCTCTTCAAGAGCATCCCACCAAGAGAAGGAGCTCATCTAGCTCTGGAAACCAATACCCTGTGGAAGGAACTCATATCTGGTTCACTTCCCGTTCACAGCTAAATCGATACAACACCCTCTTTGCCAAAAGACTCATTGCACCTCCTAGATATCTACCTGACGAATATCCACAAGAAAAGCAATACACAAACCTACCCAGACTTCTCCAACAATCCCACCTTTGGGAGTTTGTGACCAGGAGCAGACATGAGTACAATGCCGATTTCATCCGGGCATTTTACTCGACATTAACTCGGGAAGGAGAGGTTCTATCTGCTCAAATCAATGGAAAGGTCATCCAACTCACCTTGGAGCAATTCGGGGCCTTCGCCAAATTGCCCGTCCAAGGCCACGATATATCCGGCTATGGGGGAGATCATTTTCTTACTCAGCATGAGATTCCTCTTCTTGCAGAGCTTGGCATCACAGAAGTCAAGAGGAATCGTTCCGGTCGTCCCACCATTCATTCGATTAATCCGGAATATCGCGTGCTGTTCTATCTTGTCACCCGTGTGATCAAACCGCGAGCCGGGAGTCACACCATCATGACCATTGAAGACGAGAAGATTCTTCACGCCATTCTTCACGAAGCACCCATCAATTGGGGACGACTCGTCTTTATGCACATGGCGG
>JAKUCV010001916.1:0-18388 GCA_028386065.3 Turnera subulata
CATAATCGCAATACCAACAATTCAAATTTAAACGACATATATGACTGATGGTAATAAATTCATACCTTGTCAAAAACCCAGCAACACCTCACTGCATCGAAAGATAACAGTATTAGTAAGAAAGAACTGTGAATTGCGAAATTGGGAGAGAAAACAATTGGGAAAATCAGCCAAATTAGGGTTTCAAAATTAGGGTTTCAAAATAATTTGGGCAATTGTTAAATTAGGGTTATTGTCTCTGGGCAATTTGGGGATCAAACGCAACTGGGCTTCAGTATAGCAAAATTCGAGGAGAAGAAGTGAAGAAGAGCAGAGAAAAGCAACAGACGACAACGACAACCTAGAACGCAAAACCCAGAACGTAAACCCTAACCCATAAGCAACAAAAGAGCAAAGAAAAGCAACAGAAGATGAAGGTAGAGAAGGAGAAGAACCCAGGACACAAAACCCAGAAGCTACAAACCCTAACCCAGAAGAAATAAACCCTATAACCCGAAGAACACAAAAGTGAACCAAACCCCCAGAACACCACAACAAAGAAATCAAGCAATAGACTAACAAGTTGAGGAAATCAAAACCAGAAAAGTGATACACGAACCCTTTTAGCCACGAACACAGCAACTTCCTTTGTTACACCACAAGCCTGTCAAATCGAACGAGACATGGTAAACAGAAGCAAAAATTAAGAGGGATCTAGTGGGGAAATGGAAGGAAAACGAAATCAGGGGGAGACGGAAGTGAATCTGGAGTGAAATCGAAGAGAGAAGAGAAGAGCAAAGCTACCAGAAAAGAGAAAGAAGAGAGAGAGTGTGCGTCGCAACAAATGGGAGAGGCTCAGTAGGGTTTCGGCCTTTTATTTGCTGCTAGGGTTATGAGGGTTAGTTTTGGGTTAATGAAATTTTGGCAGGGATAGAATCGGGATAAAAAAAGCTTGTCCCGTCCATGCCCGTTGTGTCCACTCGAAATGGAGGGGACAAAAATTTGCAAAATCTGTGCCTCCGTGTCCCTCCGTATACCATTCTCGCGTCCCATCCAAGCCTCATCAAACGCGGGACAAACTAGCTTGTCCCGTCCCGTACCCACGTATCCCATGTACCAAACTGAGCCTTAGGGACTCTTAAGTGAACGGACCTGTAATTAAAAAATATAATTAATCGAATTAGTAAATTTTCATTGTTGAGTAAGAAATGCAGATAAGCCACTGAATGAAAAGAAAGTATAAAAAAAATTAAAATTATTCATTCTTACTCTGACCACGTCCTAAATTGTTCTCTCATGAATCTCCTATCTTCATAAAAGGAGACAAAAAAAAAATACACAAATCAGCTACGTATATGCAACATTGTCCTCCTGGACTACAAAGAAGTTTGGGCTAAGCGGCTAACTATTGATCTCTCACTCCTATGGGCCCTTGCTGTTGTTTGAATAGATTGCATGCTAACCCGCAATTTGAAGCCCATAAAAAACAAACTTGTACTAAATTCTTGATCGTGTAAACATGAGGACAAAACTTAACATGAGTTCTCGACCTTATAGAGTTTAATTATGTCCAATACCCTAATAACCACGAAACTATGACTTTACTCAGGTTTTCCTTTGGTGCCATTAGCCTAGAACAATGGGTGTATCACTAAATCACCATCTCAATGAAATTTAGGAACTTATTGAGAGGATATGATAAGACATTAAGAACTCTTTATCTCAGTCAATAAAGAAAAAGTGTGCATCTCTCAGGAAAATGAAATGCACACCAAGTATAAAACCAAGACTTTCTATTTCGAATAAGTAATCCACACCTGGGCAGGCAGCTTCAATCAAATTTCTTCAAGTACTGTAATCATAATGGAACAGTTAGAAGACAATATTAAAAACACAACTCGATGATCAAGTTATTAAATCAACCGCAAAGTTTATTTGACTGCACGCGTAGAAATTCTAAGTTTGCTTTGTTGCACATCATAACTAAGAATTTTGGTCAAAACTAATAAAAGCAGTGTTATGGCTTCTGTAATAACCTTGAGTAAGAAGTCAACTGATGTTGGAACTACAAAAGCCACAGTTGCAATTTGCAAACAAACCAAAATGCGCAGAAAGCAATATCTGCACAGGACAGTACATCAGAAGGGAAAAGAAAAAAAAAAAAAAGGAAAGGGAACTATAGAAGGCAAATGAAATCATGGTCAAAATAAACTTGGTTATGTATATTCTTTTCTCTCTGTAAATCTTACAAACAATGGTGCATAATCAACAACAAGTGCCAGACAATAAATGCCCATTCAGAGAAGAGCTGAGAGGGGACATGAATATAATCAACCGGCACTTAAAACCATTAACACAGGGGTTTAACTTTTAGTGAATTTCTTGATATTAACTATCATTAACCGGAGTAGTATAGTATGTCTCGTGGCACTGATTTTCATGTTCTAGAAGTGTGGTCAATATATATGATGTTCAATTTTATTTAATTTCCCAACGGGCCCATGACATGGCTGCTTACGAATATCTCCGGATCTTCTGGATGGAAAAAGGCCATGATGAGTCAGATTATGATACGACACCGTTTAGTCGTATAACTATTATGTTACTTGTTTAGCTGTGAGTAAGTAGAGTTGTCTACCTTTCGGGGTACCATCTCTGAAGAAGAACAGCAGGAACCTGTTTATAGTTATGTGAAACAAGATGGATACTGGGATTGGCACAGGTTTATTGCCTTGGTCCAGGCCCCTATACAGAGGCAAGAATGGGAGGAGGAAGATGAGATATGGGAGTTGATATGGTCGTGGCCAGGGCCTCAAAGGGTGAAAACCTATCTTTGGCTTCTTGCTCATGAGAAGCTACTCACTCATGTCGAGAGAACTATCCCAAATGTAAAGTGGGGAGGGAGACCATTCTACATGCTCTCTGTGACTGTAGCAAGGTGAGGGATGTGTGTGGAGTCAGCTAATGCAATCTGTGAGTATAATAGGTTTCTCTGTTCATAATGTTAAAATGTGGATTAGAAGCAACTTGAAGTGCTCTATCTCAGGTTGGTCTACGACCTTTGCTGTAGCTTGTCACCAGTTGAGTTTAATCTGAATGTTTGCACGGCAAGGACAATAACGATGAGGGCAAGGGAGATTGAATGGGCCCAGGAATGTACGTAATATTCAAGACAAATTAGACCCAATCTATATGCAAACGGTTTCGGTTGGGTGGATCCCTCCTGGACAAGGGGTGGATAAATTAATTAAATACAGATGGTGCAATTAACAGGTTCACCAAGCAATCTGCAGTGGGGGGATTGATCAGGGGTGATACTGGGGAGTGGTTGTCTGGTTTTGCAATTAGGACAGGGGGGAAAGGCTCAGCTTTTCAAGCTGAACTGTGGGGACTGAAAATGGGGCTGGAATTGGCATGGCGTATGGGGTTCAAGAAGCTTGAAGTGGAAGTAGATTCCCAGATTCTAGTGGATATTTGTGGGCCTAATGAGGAGGATCAGGAATCTCTTCCACTTTTAGCTAGAAAATATTTGCGAGTTACTGGCGCAGGAATGGGATGTTAGCAATAAAAAAAAAGTTGTCGTCTACCTTTTTGTGAGCTACAGGTCGTTGTTTATTGCACCTGTGAGTATAAAGAGAATAAGGAAAGGTTATACCAGACACGACACGACTTTAACATGTGAATGAATAAGAGTTTTTCATTCTTCTAAATTTAATTTAGAACCTTTAATCCCTTTCTTGAGTTCATTAATTCTCTTGTTTCAGTCAATCTCACTGTAACAACTGGCGTCATCTTTGCCATTTCTTTCCTCTAATTGTTCACATATGATGCACAAGTAAATTATGCAACCACTGAGAAGGAGCTCCTTGCAGTAGTCTTTGCTATAACCAAGTTCATATCTTACCTTCTCGGGTCAAAGGTGATCGTGCACACTGATCATGCTGCACTTAAATACCTTCTCCAGAAGAAAGAGGCAAAGCCAAGATTACTGCGGTGGATCCTACAGCTGCAAGAATTTGATCTTGATATCAAGAATAAGAAGGGCACAAAGAACCTGGTGGCAGACCATTTATCAAGACTCACCCAAGAACAAGAACCTAAGGGTGATCTTGAATTGCCTATCGATGACTCCTTTCTTGATGAAAATCTTGCAGCCATCCAAGCTCTGGAGGACCTTTGTTGCTGTCTTCCAAGCTCCTGCATGACCGCCATATGCAGAAGCATGACACTGCATAAGAACATCATTTACTTCCTCTTCTGGTAGACATCTCCGTATGATCTCATCCGAGCATCTCTTGAAGAGCAGTGGCTCCTCCCAAATATATTGCCTAATGTCAAAGAAAAACTTCTTCTTTTGGCGATAGCTCAAATCTGGGGGAAGAACACCACTTACTAGGAAGTTGACAAAGTCTGCATACCAAGGCTCCACTCTTGAGATGGCTGCAAGATTTTCATCAAGAAAGGAGTCATCGATAGGCAATTCAAGATCACCCTTAGGTTCTTGTTCTTGGGTGAGTCTTGATAAATGGTCTGCCACCAGGTTCTCTGTGCCCTTCTTATCTTTGATCTCAAGATCAAATTCTTGCAGCTGTAGGATCCACCGCAGTAATCTTGGCTTTGCCTCTTTCTTCTAGAGAAGGTATTTAAGTGCAGCATGATTAGTGTGCACGATCACCTTTGACCCGAGAAGGTAAGATCTGAACTTGGTTATAGCAAAGACTATTGCTAGGAGCTCCTTCTCAGTGGTTGCATAATTTACTTATGCATCATCTAGTGTTTTACTAGAGTAGTAAATTGCATGCAACTTGTTGTCCTTCCTTTGCCCTAATACTGCTCCAACCGCATAATCACTTGCGTCATACATGATTTCGAACGGAAGACTCCAGTCGGGAGGTTGCATAATCGGTGCTGAAATCAGGGCTTTCTTCAACTTCTCAAAAGCTTCGAGACATTGCTGATCAAAATTAAATGGGACATCTTTATTTAAAAGATTAGTCAAAGGCTTTGCTACCTTTGAAAAATCTTTAATAAATCTCCTATAGAATCCAGCGTGTCCCAAAAAACTTCTGATTGCACGAACTGAGTTAGGTGGTGGTAACTTCTCAATAACTTCAATCTTTGCACGATCCACTTCTATCCCCCTTTCAGAGACCATGTGCCCAAGCACTATCCCTTCCTTCACCATGAAGTGGCACTTCTCCCAGTTAAGCACAAGGTTGGCCTCTTCACATCTTTGAAGTACTTTTGCAAGATTTGCCAAGCATGCATCGAACGACTTCCCATAGACTGAGAAATCATCCATGAAGACCTCCATGATATCTTTAATGAAATCGGAGAATATAGCCATCATGCACCGCTGGAAAGTTGCCGGTGCATTACATAGTACAAACGGCATTCGGCGATAGGCGAAAGTTCCGTAAGGACATGTAAACGTGGTCTTCTCTTGGTCACTAGGATGGATAGGGATTTAAAAAAATCCAGAATACCCATCCAGGTAGCAGAAATGTGAATGCTTAGCCAAACGTTCGAGCATCTGATCAATGAAAGGAAGGGGAAAGTGATCCTTCCTTGTTGCCTCATTTAGCTTCCGGTAGTCGACGCACATACGTCATCCGGTCACCGTTCTAGTTGGGATCAACTCATTATTCTCATTGGGCACAACCGTCATCCCTCCTTTCTTAGGTACCACATGCACAGGTGATACCCACTCACTGTCTGAGATTGGATATATGATCCCTGCATTCAAGAGCTTTAAGATCTCTTTCTTGACAACATCTTTCATGTTTTCATTGAGGCATCTTTGGCGTTCAATGACAGGCTTATATCCATCCTCAAGTAGGATTCTGTGTGTACAGAAAGAAGGATTGATCCCTGTAAGATCATCAGTTGCATACCCAATTGCTTTCCTATGTACCCGGAGCTCCTTAAGAAGTTTCTCTTTTTCCTCTTCAGTTAGCTCTGAGCTAATGATGACTGGGTATGTAGACTCAGGACCCAGAAATGCATAGTGAAGCTTAGGAGGTAACAGTTTGAGCTCCAACTTCTGAACTTCAGACTGCATAGCTTCACTCTCCAGAACTTCGTAGTTATTGGCCTCTTCATAACTGGTAACTGGTAGCCTGTCCATGTCTTGAGCAGCTGTCGCTACTACTTCAACTACATCATCCGAAGATCTTACATCAGCAATACAGGTAAGTAGTGGATCTGCGTGAGTCTCTTGTGCAGAGACCTCTCGGACAGCCTCGTCAATAACATCAATCCGATAACAAGAATTTTCCGGGATCTCTGTCTTGATGACCTGCATCATATCGAAGCTAATTTCTTCTGATCCAACTCGGAGAGTAAGCTTCCCATTTTGGACATCAATCACTGCTCCAGCTGTTGCCAAGAAAGGTCATCCTAAGGTGATCGGTATATTACTATCAGCTTTCATATCCAATACCACGAAGTCTACTGGAATGAAGAATGATCCAATCTTAACTAGGACATCTTCTAGTATTCCAACTGGATGCTTGATTGATCGATCTGCCAGTTAGAGAGAAATTGAAGTTGACTTCAAGTCTCCCATGTTCAACTTCTTGCTTATGCAGAGTGGGATGACGCTCACGCTTGCTCCCAGGTCGCATAATGCTCTCTTGACGCTGACTTCACCAATCTCGCATAGGATGGAGAAGCTTCCGGGATCTCCTAACTTCGGAACAAGGTTGTTCTGAATAACAGCACTACATTCCGCCGTTAGAGCTACTGTTCCAATTTCCTCCAAATTCCTCTTCTTGGACAAGATCTCTTTCAAAAATTTTGCGTAGGCTGGCATTTGAGAAAGAGCCTCTGTGAATGGGATATTCACATAAAGCTTCTTAAGCACTTCCAAGAGCTTACCAAACTGTTTATCAAGTTTGGCCTTCTTCAACCTTCTAGGAAAAGGTTCAGGGGGAACATACGGCTTCACCTCTTCTTTTGACTGTGCTTCTTTTGGGGCTTCCTCTTGCTCAGCCTGGTTGCGTTGTTCTGCTTCTTCTTGGGGCTGCTTCTCTCGCCTGGTTGGCGCAGGTATCTCATACTAATTACCACTTCTCAGAGTAATCGCATTGCATTGTTCCTTTGGGTTTACTTCAGTATACCCAGGCAGCCTGTTCTTACTTCCAGCAAGTTGCGTTTTTAATTGGCTAATCTCTGAGGTTAGATTAGCTATTAAGTCTGTTTGCTTTTGTTGGAACTCCAATTGTAGGCGCTGAGCCTCCATCTGTTGGCTCTGATTTTCCATCTGTCGGTGCTGATTTTCCATCTGTCGGTGCTGATTTTCCATCTGTTGGTGCTGACTTTCCATGAATGCATACATAAATGATTGCATGTCATTTCTTTGTGGCTGTGGAGCTGATTGTTGAGGCTGAGGATTAGGTCTTCTTTGAGAAAAACCTGGAGGCCCTTTACTACTACCTTGCTGACCACCCCAAGAGAAATTTAGATGGTTATTCCACCCTTCATTGTAAGTATTGGAGTAGGGATCGTTCTTAGCCTTCTGAGCAACGTAATTAACTTCCTCTGTATCTCCTTCAGAATTAGGGCTAACAGAGTTCCCTCCCATGTTTTGCATAATATAATCCATCTTTGAGCTCAACATATTCACAGCCTCTAGCTCAAAAACTCCAGCAGCCTTTTTCACGGGCAGTCTCTCAACTGGCCATTAGAAAGTGTTAGCCGACATCCGGTCTAGAAGCTCGAAGGCTTCTTCGATTGGCATTGTCATTATTGCTCCCCCTGCTGCAGTATCTATGGTTCCCCTGATTGACTCACTCATGTTGGCATAGAATGTTTCTAGCACCATCCAGTCTGGCAGACCATGATGTGGGCACCTTCGGAGCAGATCCTTGTACCGTTCCCATCCATCATAAAGAGATTCACCATCCTTCTGAGCAAAGGTTAAAATCTCGTTTCTGAGTTTGATTGCCTTGCTTGGTGGGAAGAATTTTGATAGAAAGGCTTGTGACAAGGCTTCCCATGTCTGGAAGGTTCCAGCTGGAAAAGAATTTAGCCACGCCTTTGCTTTATCCCGAAGAGAGAATGGAAATAGGCGAAGGCGGATGGCATCAGTGGTCACTCCATTCATCTTCAAAGTATCACATATTTCTAGGAAACTTTGAAGATGCGTATTAGGGTCATCCAAAGGTGATCCGCTAAACTGTGATCCTTGTACCATGCTGATCAGAGCAGGCTTGAGTTCAAAGTTGTTCGCTTGAATAGCTGGGCGAACAATACTTGGTTGTAAGATCTCAGGCCTTGGGATGATAAAGTCTCGCAGTTGCGGCCTTTGATTTGCTGCATGAGCAGGAGGATCAACTTGCTCATCTACCCTTCCTCCAGGTGGAATTTCATCGCCCCCATCACGAGGAGGTAGGTTATTGTTCCTCACAGTGTTGTCTCCCATATCTTCTTCTGATGAGTCTGTTTCTTCTTCTTCAGCTCTCTTCTCCAGGCGTAGTTTTCGGAGAAGCTTGCACGTCTTCTCAATTTCAGGATCAAGTGGTAAAGGTGGTCCCTTACTTCTTGTCCTGATCATACACCTGCTAGAGCCCTGTGGAAAAGAAACAGAAGGAAAACGTAAGTAGTAACAGGCCTAGATCGACCTAATTACTAAGACAATTAATATTAACGCCGGTCCCCGGCAACGGCGCCAAAAACTTGAACGCTATTCTGCAAGTGCACAGATTGATGTAGCAAACAAGGTCGTCCTCTGGGACCAGGTTAAGTACTAATCGCTTAATAATTCGTGATCGTCTAGGCAAATAAAGATTGGATTTGAGTAGAAAATAAATAGCTGAAATAATAAAAGATGGATTCTCAATATTCAAAAGATGTCTAGGACTTCGGGGGCTCACTTGCCTATTCTCTGATGCTTAACTTTAAAACCATGCACAGATAGATCATGCAACGCGTATGCATAAGCAGCCTATGCAACCATAATTGCCCTAACTCCTGAATTTCCTAAGTTCGTTGAAAGACTAGTTGATTAAACAGAATAAATAACCCACTCTCGTGGCGTGACTTAGACCCTACTTAGCTATTTCAACTTCGTGTCCACTAGTGAAGAAACAACTAAGGCATTCATGCACAGTCAACTTAAGCAAATTATATTCTTCACTAGAAGGTCATCCTTCTCCAAGGTAAGTTCCTAGTGTTCAACCTATGCAATTCCGGTAGATTATTGACGCTGTCACTAAACAATTCTCTACCTAGAATTTATACTATCTAATGGCCAGTTAAACAGCATAGTTAAGTGCCCTAGGATTGAATCAATGAACAATAGATCATTCAGGAATTAAAAGCAATTCATAAAACAAATAGCATCATTGAATAGACAAGCTACCTCCCCTAATTCCTAGACTTTAAAGATTTAGCTCAACATAAGAAGAGAGAAGAAAATACTTATGAATTTCATTCCAGGCAATGATCAAGGAATTACAAGAAGAAGAACTTGAACAAAGCTCTAAGCTGCAATCCTCCTCTTCCTCTGAAGAACTAATGAAGCACTACTATTGAATTTGGGAGAGAATGGAAGAATGAGAGGGTGTGAAGTGTGTCCTTTCCTCCTAGAATGCCTTGCTATTTATAGGCTCCAGGAAAGGATGGTAGGAAATCTCTCATTTGAATTCAAAACTAGGATCTAATCTAATTAAATTCAAAAACAAACCTTTTGAATTTAATTTACATAGATAAATAACAAATAAATAATCCTAATCTAAATTCAAACAAGATTCTTCAAAATATCCTTGGAAGATAACGTTGGATAATGGAAATTTGAACTTCTGCACAGGTGAAAACGCTCCCACAGGCAGGTTGTGCACAGGAGGATAAATCTTCACATTATCTTCAAATCTTTCCAAGATAATAATCATCTTATCTCTATCTTTCAAAATCTATCCAAATCTTTCAAATTCTTTCAAATATCACCTGTAATCATCAAAAGCTAAAAGAAGAGTTTATTAAATTAAAACTAAATGAAAATCTAACTAAATAAATAACAATTTAATAAAACAAATTCCAAATCTATAAACTATTGGCCGAAAATGTGTGTATAATTCATACACATCAACATGGTGTCGGTTACTGTTAGTGACATCGTTGACGAGGCTCTTCGCTCTTACTCCGCGAGGAGGAGGCAGAGCAACGATTTGGCGAGCTTCAGTCTCAAATCAAGGCAAGGACGTAGGATAGGAGCAATTCGATTCTCTAGCTTCCAAGCTTGAGGAATCCACACAATTGCAATTCTTGTCATTCTCTTCTCGCATTGAGCAGCTTTTTGGTTCCGCGTGTTGTTCCTCATTCGCAACCTAGGCTTTTGAGTTTCTGCGTCGATTCCAGCGAGTTCAATTCCGTTTTCTCTCTCGGGACTGACTTCTGGTGGTGACGATTCTATTAATCGGAGTTTGATCAGTATCAACTGAGTGCACCTCTTCCGTTTCGGTACTACTCCGAGCGAAGAGATTGAAGCCTTTCACCTCCTCTACGTTTTTGGTAAGGTTAACCACTGGAAGATTGTTTCCATCCTGAATCCCCGAATACAATTTTACAAAATTTTCAATTAGAAATCGTTTTTTTGAATACATTAATGCCCTTCCTAATACTTTTGTTATTTCTTTGGTTAGCATTGAAACTTGCAAGACTTGCATTGTGCTCAGGTTTGTTCATTAATTTGTTACTTTTGATTGAATCTGGAATTTTTGTCTACTTAATTCCCGAAAACTGTATAGATTTGTTGTTACTTACAGATATTCATGGAACCGGAAGAGCAGAAAACTCGACTTAAACGAGGCCACCTTCTGCAATCCGGTGAGTGTGTTTTCCTGTATTGATTGGTTTTACGATCATGTCTTACACGCATTTGAATCCCCAAGTGGTGGTTGAGAATCACAGCTCCATCTCAACACCATTCCGTACCCTCTGCAGTTGGTTTAGTTTAGAACCAAAGGTAGCCAATTTTGGTACTTACTACTCTACCTCTCAACATGCCCAACATATTTATCTTGGAGGCACGTTGAATACCCCAGTCCCACTGGTTACTTTGTTATGTATAGATAGAATCACTACTCCATCTCAGCACCAAGTAACACTGTCTTTAGGCTCCAAAGTAGGCGGCTTAATTTAACTTCTTAATTTTGGTGTTACTGTATCTCTCAACCTGAATCACATTCATTCATTATGCAGTTGACAATCAACATCAAGGACTGGAACTTCAGGTGCATATCTGTACCCTTTGTTTTGCAGCTTTATTCATTTTTTACTTCCTTTTTTCTCCCGTGCTAATGCTACTTTAAAATTTCAACACTCTAGGAGATTAAGAAGATGAAATTAGGAGAAGATTGGGCCTTAGAAAGCCTCCCCCGTGGTCAGAATGCTATATTGTATAATAATATGCAACTCCCTGTGACAACTTTGAAGAGTGAAGCAAAACTTCATAACGATAGCACCGGGTTATGCATAAGTGTAAGTTGATGCATATGTCCTTCCTAGAATACTCACTTCTATTCTACGAGCTTGTTGATTCCAATCTTACTATTGTAATTATATTTTCGTTAAGTTGTTTTTTTCTTTTGCCTTTCTTTGTCCATTATTTTCTTGAACCTTTTGAGTTAAACAGTAGAGACATTCTGTTAGTATTATCTTTTTTATTTCTTTTAATCAGTCTAATGGTTTGACCAGCAGCACTCTGTTGAAGTTGATCGTGGTGATAAAGCTAGGGAAGAAGATGAAGAGATGAAGAGAGGCAAAGAGCCTGAGATGCTGCAACTTCATGAGGTGAAGGAGGTGAAGGATTCAACCCTAACTTCTCCTTCCTCATTGGCATATTTTTGGTTTGTTTCATTTGATCATCAGTATTAACTTTTTAATATTTTAAAACGAAAACAAAAATGACAATCTACAGAAAAGTGAGGAGTTGAAAACCCCTGCATATTCCCAAAGTGCTTTATCAAATTACGAGTATTTGCAATTCACCACGACAGAAATCAAGAGCGGGCTGAAACTCAATAACAGGGAACAACGATGTGTAAGTTTTTGTTTCCTTAAATTTTTTACTTTCAAAATTTTCTCACCAGGTCATGCATGCATGAAAGGGATTGTGCTCTTCTCATAGTATGGCCACTTTTCCTTAAATGTCGTTTTTTGATTCTTATGCTGAATGGCTCTGGCTTTTGATGGATTTCCGACTCTGTTCTGGGATTAGTAATATGTAATTTTAAGTGATCCATGTGGGTGTTAACTTTTTACACTCACGCTTTTTTATCAAAATCTAACTTCCAAATTTCTGATAGTTTTCTTATTAGTTTTGAGCAAAGAGATTTCTGAATCAAGCTTGTCTCTGTTGAAATAGATGCCTTCGTCTCCTATATTTTTGTGAATTTTCTCTCCGATGGGGTTAGGTCACTGCACCATTTTTTGGTATGAAGTGTTAGTGGTAAAGGTTATATTTGTATAATTTTCTTGTGGCACAACTAACATTTTTGGTGCTTTTGCCTCTAAAAATTTGCTTGTCATTCTTTTTACATGATCTTTTTAGCATGTCCGTTCAGTTTTTAAGGTTTGCTTTTGTATTCTTTTCTTTGTGGCACTATCATTTTAAGAGCTTCCATTTGTCTAATTTTAATTGGTCATTTTATAGAAAGCGGTAATTGAGATGGCATATGATTTTGGAGTTGGCGGAGACACTTTGACAGAAATTTATCGGCCAGGTATTGAATTTTAACCATACAGCACAAGTTCACTAATAAATCTGACGAAATATTCCGTTCTTTCAATACTTTGTTGCATCCATTGTTTATGATGCAAATTGCAATACCTTCTGTGAAAGTGTTTTAAGGTTTCAAGTGTCTGAATAATCATTATGATGTCACCCAATTTGGAATTTGTTGGTTATGTTTCTAGATAATAACGCTTCATAAATACTAGGAGTATTAGGCATTCTGGGGGAATGAAAACTATAGATTATGAGAAGTCTAAATAATTTGATTTTTGTTTTTGCTAGGGATCTGCAAAACATTCAGTGACGGGACAGTGTCATTGATGGGAAAATTTGATCCCCTCCTTCTATTGGGGGAGCTGAAGGACGTTTGCATAGTGGATTTACTCACATTTAGTGTTTTGCCTTTGAACACATATGCGGGATTGGATGGAAGGCGTAGCTATTCAACAAGAAAACAATTTGAAAAATTCTTGGAGAACCTCCGTGCTCAGAATGCTTTATTGGAAAATGAGATAGAGCGAGTTAAATGTGGTATTGGTAGCGAGCAAACTGTTCCACATAAATCTGTAAGTGTTTCACCTTTTCCCTACTGCTGGATTTTAAAATATGTTATTTAGGGAGTTTGACAAGAGTTCAGTTGCTTAATGGCTAGTGACCATCCCTGTTGTTCATTGTATTTTATTTAGTTCGATCAGTCGTGAATTCTTATAGTTTTGTCTAGTTACAAATTGCTGTTGTTTGGGCATAATGACATATATCTTACTGCTCAAGTTTAAAGATTAGAAAAACCATAAAAAAAACTCAATGCACACAGTGTGGCTCAGCTTCCCACTAAAAATTCAAATTGTGAAGAATAGTATTTTTAGCGAGTTTGATCAGAGTTCAGTTGCTTAATGGCTGTTGACCATGCCTGTTGCTCCTTGTATTTTATTTAGTTCAATGAGTCATGAATTATGGTTTATAGTTTTGTTTAGTTACAAACTACTATTGTTTGGGTAACAATGACATATAATCTTACTGCTAAATTGAAGAATCAGAAAACCATAAAAAAAGCTCAATGTACGCAGTGTGGCTCAGTCTCCCCGTAAAAATTTCAAATTTGTGAAGAACAATATTTTTAGCTTGAAAAATTGCAGAGGCTGATAGATTATTTCTTTTTGAAAGTATTAATTGCTAGTAAGGTGTCCCCTAGTTGAAGATCCAGAACTTATTTACAATACCCTTGTCCACTGTTCAAAAATTTTTCCTTTCCAGGCGTTGGGGGAAAAACAAAAGCTTGTCAACCTAAGGTTTGAAATAGCTTGCTAGCACAACATTAAATTTTTTCTTTTGCTTCTCATCCAATTTAGTTACACAACTTACATTTGTCATTTAAGGAAACAGAAAAGCGTACTGGAAATTCTGATCTGTAGTAAATATTGCATTAAATTTATGAGGATATTCAAAAAATAGAACTCAAAGAACTTTGCTCTTTACTTGACAATGTCGCATCCTCTGCACATAAAAATTGCTGCAATGAAGAAACTAAAATTCTCAAAAGCTTAGAAAGAGAGGAGGAGAGAGAGGACCCGAGAAAGCCGGAAAAAATACAAATGGATCTACGCACCTCCTCTCAAAACTTAAAAAGAGAAAAAGAGGAGCTGTTGCTTTTGAGACCAAGTTTGACGCTTGATAGGCTGGTTACGAATGTGTTTTTGTTTTTTTTATAGTTTCAAAATCGGAACAGAATAGCTTTTACTAATGCTGCATTACTTTACTTGGATATCTTGGAAAAAGATTGTTTTGGTCTTACTGGCTTGACGTGCAAAATCTTTGATGGGATAATACCTCCATTCTTGCTTATGTGTTCTGGCTGTTGTGCTTGTGTTTATATGCTATTTGGTATTTCCACACATTTTTTGTGTTGTAATTTGTTTGATGTTGCAAAATTTTGAGCAGATCGACTCTTCATTTTTTTTTCCCCTGAAATTAGAAACATACCAGTTTTTTTTTTTTGGTAAATGAAACATACCAGTTTGTTCTCTCTTTTAATTTACAGGAAAAGGAGAGATTGGATATTTCTAACCTGCCGAGAGAGTGCATTGAACACATCATCTCATTCACATCCCCTAAGGATGCTTGTAGCTTGTCAACGGTGTGTCGTGCTTTTCGTGATGCCGCAGAATCCGATGCTGTGTGGGAGAGATTCATCCCTTCTGAAGGGAGTGCCATACTATCTCGTATCATCTCATTCAAACCGTTGGTTTTCCAGTCTGCAAAGCACAAATATTTCTATCTTTGTCATAATCCTGTCTTTTTAGATGATCGTTTCATGGTAAGCAGTTTCTCCCTTGAATTTGTATGATTATGATTACTCTGTTTCCCATAAATTTATAGATTAACCGGAACAGATAGTGAAAGAAGTTCTGATTTGATCAATGGCTTGCATAGATGTCCGTGTGTATGTTTTTCTTTTCCTTAGTAATATGTATTTTTACTTGATGCAGTGCTTTACATTGGAGAAACGAACTGGGAAAATATGTTTCATGATAGCACCTACGATGTGGTCAATTTTAAATGGATGCGTAGATCACTGTTGGGAGTGGAATTGTCTACAAGAGGCCAGGTTACTGCTCCACTATTTTTTGTTTATGTGAAGTTATGTGCATACCCATTGCATGCAACACACTATTTGCAAGTTGAGTTTTTTTTTTTTGTTACTGCATCATTGTAGTACTCTTAGCTCCAGTAGATATGCTAGTACTATTTAGAAATTAGTGACATGTGCTAACTGCTGATTGATTGCACATCTGCAGGTTTCCTCGAGTGCCTTGTCTCAAATACGGGCCAGTACTTCGATTTATACGCAAGTTCGACACTAGACTATTGTCCCCTAAAACTACTTATGTGGCCTACCTTGTGTATAAGTTCGCTGATTGCAGTTATGGTTTTGAAACAATACCAGTAGAGTTATATATTTATTTTGAAGGAGACCTTGGTAGGGAAAAGCGTCTTATATTGCTGGATCCTCCCGAAGATATGCCTGACGGGCCTCAAGAGAGGCCAGACGGATGGAAGGAAATCATGATGGGGGAGTTCTTCAACGGTCATGGAGAAAATGGATCTATATTCTGTTGCTTGGAGAGGGACCGAAGTAATCGTGGGTTGGGGTTGGATGGCATTATTATTAACGGCATTGATCTAAGACCCAAGGATTTTTGGCAACTTATAGTTCCTTGATGTAACAAGACATTGACATGTAATAATCCTTCTTTGGTTTCGCAATAACGAATAATTAGTATTCTACTCGAGTAGAATTTTATTTATTGGTGGGTTATTTAATTCTGGGCTTTTTTTCATTAGTCCCTTAAAAATGAAAATAATTTTGTTATATTATTGGGTTTTTGGGTTTTTTGGGTCTCCGTGTTTTGTGGTTTGGCCAATTTGGTACCCCGACATTTTTTTGGCCGGGCATATACCCCAAGATTGCATGGGCAGGCCAAACGTATACCCCTGGTCAGGCACCTGCTGACGTGGAGGCTGCCCGGGTATTTGCTTGTGTTACTGTAGCAAAACGACGTCGTTTTAAGTGAGAAAACGACACCGTTTCATGCCACGTCGGACACCGGTGGCTTAGTGGGGCCCACTTCACTCAAAGCCATTCTTCTAAAATGACGTCGTTTTGCTACAGTAACACGCGCAAATACCCCGGGCAGCCTCCACGTCAGCAGGTTCCTGACCAGGGGTATACGTTCGGCCTACCCATGCAATCTCGGGGTATATGCCCGGCCAAAAAAAAATGTCGGGGTACCAAATTGGCCAAACCACTAAACATGGGGGCCCAAAAACCCGAAAACCCTTATATTATTGGTACTTTTCTTCAAAAACCTAATAGAAATACACAGATGGGGAAATTAAGATCATTTGTCTTTTTGAAAATGTTGATTTTTTTTCTTTTTTATTCTTTCCGATTGATTGCTTTTGGCTTGGACATCTTTTCTGGCGAAGCGGGTTGAGTCATATGAGTGAATAAATGGGTGAGGATCCGGCCATTTTATATTCTTTTTGTTGGATTAATCACAAAGAGTGGCTTAAATTGATGAGAGAAGTCGATTGATGGAAGGTGGATTTTATAACAAAGTAAAATGCATTCATATTCTCCGTTGGATTAATCACGAGGTACGCCGCTTAAAGGAGCAAATAGAGCTTGTCTCTGCAGAGGTTCGGCCTTTGCGAGCCGTGGTGGACGGACTCCGGCCGTCTCGGAGAGCAGCACCTCAAAGAGGCCGAGGAGTTACTTCATCGTCACTTGCTTTCGAAATAAGTCCATTTTTTCATGTATAATATGGTAGATCCTTAGGATTTTTTTTGTGCATCGGTCTTTGTATTCCGTATTTTGAAGTAATGAAAACCTACGTTTTGTATTACCTCTTTGTATTTCAACTCTGGTCTTTTGTTTAATCATGTTGATAAATACGGAATGATCCATGTCTTCGTCTCGAACGAACTCCCATGGAGACGGCCAATACGGCTTCAGATATCTGCCATTGATTGTTTTGCCGATTTCTCAGCATTTTAAAGTCTTAAGGCAGTAAGTATGTAGACTTACTGAAGGGGGAATTGGGCTTATTTTAGCATTATTAGCCATGGTGATAGTTAAATATTTGTAAAGGCTAATTAATTGTATTACTGGTAGGAACTCGGATGTTTGTATTACCTATGAAATCAATCAAGCTTTAGTTGTAATTGCTTATATTATGAAAAGATCTCAATCATTACTATTCATGTTGTACATCGCATAAGCCAAATATACATGCTTGTCTTACCTTATCAAATGCACTTAACAATGTAATAGTAGTCAAAACAAGTGAGAAGTGAAGCAAGTAATAATCAAAATTGGTGAAATAAGTTTTCACAAAACCCTTCATAAATATTAAATTTATTAGGGAGTAATCATAAATTAGTATTTTTATATTCAAACCAAATTAAAACTACTAAAACATTTGCTCATGCTCAAAATTTTGTTATGAATGAATAAATTATAATATCTAAAAATTACATTCATTTATTAAGCCTAAAAAATCTATATATTCTATACTTAACCACTCCTTTCAGCACCAGAGACAATATTGGCATTACTGCATTTTGTCTCGAGCTCTGTACAGCTAACCAAACATCATTTAGTACAACAGTCCAACTCAGTGTCCCCTGAGACGCCCCGACCTGTATTTACTGTACACAGTAAACACGTGCCGGAACTGTGACAACCCAACCCAACAAAGCCCAACAGACTGCATATAAAACAATAAACTGGCCAACGGCCCAATATCAAAAACCGTAAACCGGCCTCTCGGCCCAACATGGATCTCGTCACCCGAACCCCGGGGACATCAACAACAACCAACTGGCCCAATGGCCCAAATACAACATATACACGGCAGAAGATTTAACAATATGCACAGCGGAAGACTCTTAACTCACATGACGACATATGCAAAGCCCAATGCAACTAATGGATCCGAGTCCTGTCCGAGGGTACGCTTCAGCTTGCCCCGTACGTTCCTGCACTACAAACAACTCATCCTACGGGATGAAACCCCGCAGGCGAGGGGTGAGTCCGAAACGCTCACCGACGAAAGATAAACAGTGATATATAATCAACCGTAATACTTTTGAAGTAATACAACCATCAAA
>JAKUCV010001916.1:19185-37606 GCA_028386065.3 Turnera subulata
ATCACCAGTAATAAGCCAATTAACGAAGCAATATATCACAATATATAATCAACAACATTTAATCAATTAAACCAAGTAATACACAACATACGCAGGTCTGACACAATTTATCAACAAACATTAACAATTCCATAGCAATCAAGTAACAGTCAACAATTATTCCAGCAGATCAATCAAACAACAAAAATACACAAACAACAAAGATACACACACAGCATTACGGGCACATATCAAGGTTTATCTATCCTCACCTTGGCCGATTACCCAACTTCGGAAACTATGACCGGTCCGACGCCGGCTCCTCGGGAAACTGCCCGATATCCAAAAACCTATACAACAAATCAATATACACTCACATAAGTGCACATATTCGGTATGCAATGATGCCAATACTATGAAATTACCCATCCCGGTTCTTACTCGATATTATTATCTTTTTACCGAAAATATTTATCCGAACGTATATCCGAATGCTACTTCGGTACCATACTGTAATTAAAACTCTTTCAAAATATTTTTTTTTCATAAAGTGATTATAATTTTTTCCAAAATATTAATCTCCATAATTTTCCCAGAAAAATAATGACCTATTTTTAATTTTCAGAAAATATTTATATAGTATTTATCTTTTCTAAATATATATATACAATTTAATTTTCCAACATAATTACTTTTAATTTACAAAATACATATTTATATACATACACCAAAATTATAATTTTCCAGAGAAAAATTAATACATAAATTAAATTTTCAGAAATTATTTCCATAATACACATATATTTTTCCAATTAAAAGTAGTTTTCCAAAACCAAACTTAATTATTTATCAAAGTAAATATGTTTATATTTTGCTCAAATACCAGAATTATATTGTCTATAATTTTCTCAAAGTAATTTTATTTTCAAAATTGATTTTATTCCAGAAAATAATTAAGTATATATATATATATATATATCTTCTTTTTAAAAAAAAAATCTGGACTGGGCCGAATAGTGTAGCCCAGGCCTTGTACAGTGCCAACCCAGGCCCAACAGAAACCCGGGTGCAGGCCCATGCACAGGCCCTGCTACACATCGGCCCAAATCCTGATTCAAGCCCACAACATATCAAACCCAACCCAACGGGTCGACCCACTTGTGGAAACGGGTCGCTCACAACCCGTTGCTCACCTCGGGCGGGTCGCGAGCAATGGCGGGTACGGATCGAAACGAGGGCGGCGACGGCGTAGCTTGCTGGGCGCGGTTGGACGGCGGCGCGCGGGTGTCGTCAGTGGCAGCTGCAGTTCCCTGGTGCAGCGTCGTCGCAGCGGTTGCCCGGGTCGCAGGTGGCCGCGGGTCGACGGCTGCAGATGAGGCGGCAGCAGCGAACTCGGGACGCGGGGCAGCTTGGTTGCGTCTGGGCGGGCGGCGATGATCTGCAGGCGGTCGCGACGGCGAGAGCAGGTGGCAGAGGGAAGACGTGGCGGTGCAGAGATGCAGGGGGAAGGGGGTTGCGGTGGCCGGCGGCTCTGCTCCCTTCCTCCTTTTCTCTTTTTTTTTTCCTCTTTTCTTTCCATTTTTCTTTTCTCTCTTTTCTCTTCTTTCTTTTTTTCTTCTTTCTTTCTTTCTCTCTTATTTTTCTTTTTCTCTCCATTTTTCTCTCTTCTCTTTTTCTTTTTTTTCTTCTGCTCTCCTCCTCTCTTCTACCGCCTTTAAACTGGTTCCCCTTTTTTTTTATTTTTTTATTGTTTTACTATTAAGCATGTGAACATCAAATAATATAAATCGTCCGTATTACGGGCGAATCCGATCCGGACCAGAAAATAACCGATACCTCCTTAGTTATTTTCCGGTGTGATTTTCCGAGAAATTCCGAAACCCGAAAAATACCAACTTAGGTTCGAAAAATCAACGAAAAAATCACGAGCGCGGGAAAACCCTCGGTTTTGAAAAAAGACTCCCGATTTACCTTGAATTAATTACCCAAGATTAATTCAACAGTAAATCACGGTAAAACGACTTCTACAGTCCCGGTAAAAATCCAAATTTTACCCGGGCTGTTACAGTCTACCCACCTTAAAAAGAATTTCGTCCCCGAAATTCCGTCTTATCCGTGGGTCCTTCCACGATAAGCTTCTGGCACACTCTGCCAGATGTCCAACCACAACATGAAATACCGCTTATACCCTTTAGCGACATCTCATCTGCTTATAAATACCAAACCTCACAGCTGAGACATTCACTCTCAGCCATGGACTCTCCATTTTGTTCTCGAACGACTTCAGACTCCGAGAACAACAGCTACATCGGCGGCACAGCTTTCCGAACAAGCTCCGATGAAGAGCCTCCAAAGAAACGGTTCAAGACCAACATCATCGGTCTGAAGGAGCATATGGTGGTCTCCTCAAAGCGACGGAAGAAGCGTGCCGGCAAGGAAGCTGAGGACAAGAAAGGCAAAGCGGTAGCTGAAAGCAGCACACCGCAGCAGAAGTTGACGCAGCTGAACGTATCGTTGAGGAAGATCAGCTCGGCGGTGGCACAAATTGAACTGGCGTGCGCGGAGCTGTTCCCGCACTTAAGGAACGTTCAACAACTTGTAAAGGACTTAGAGAACCAAGTAACTCAGTAGAGTACTTCTTCTTCGATGTAAGACTGTTATGAATTAATAAAATAAGTTCCTTTTGAAATCAATTTTCTTGAATTATGAATTCTCTTATTAAGATTTGAAAGTTCATATTTAACTGAAAAGAAACAAAATATTTAAAACATAACCAAAACCGTCACGAATAAAATCGAACATAATGATGTTAAAAACAGGACCGATAAAACGAATTATAACCGACATAAAGAAATTAAAAACAAAACAAGACTCGTTTAACAAAATCAAAACAAAAAGAAATTAAAACAAGGTATGTTTTCATGCTCGGCGCTATAGTTCGGTCGTGTCCATTCTCAATCCTGAGAAACGTGACACGTACAGTTAACGGTGACGTCGGTTAACCTCGTGAAGAGGACATCCGTTAGCTGGCAAGACGATGTTCACGGGAACGTCCTGTGTCCCTCGAAAGACACGTTACCCACTTGTTCACAATTTTCGCATAAGCCATAACGTCTGTCAAGGCTCGTATCTCTCCACGATGTCCGAACAGCTGTGAGCTTGTCGCACATGCGCTCTACTCGAGATACGGCCCCATCCGTCTAGCCTCAACGGTCACGGATGCTTGTGATAAAAGATGCAAGAAAAGATAACAAGATCGTAGAAAGATAAGACAAAGTAGCCAGAGCGAAGAAAATCAAGAGATGGAAAAAGACTGAAAAACTCTGGCATGGGTCCGAAAAAACGAGTAAAGTATCAAAGCAATAAATGAAAGCAACGGTAAATTTTCAAAAAAACCAAAATCTTGAAAATCAAAAACGGTAATCACGCTCCCCATAAGAGTATAAAAGGAAGGAGCGGTGATGGGTAAATCATCAAAAGCATTAAACAAACAAAACGCTCAGGCAAAAGAAAACACCACGTTCGTAAAACAAAACCCCACACGTCCAAACAAAATGCCTGCTCCCTCGTCGGTGTTCTTTGTCAAAGGTGCCAATCTTGGCAGAAAGAACCGTCTAGCTTACAGCATGGTCAATGAACGTGCTGAAGAGCTGCCGAACGAGCTCGGCAGAATGCCACGACTGGTCTTCGTCGACGAGCTCTATTCATCACGGTTCTTCGTCACTCCCATGGAAGAGGTATTCTTCCTAGAGGACCATGGGACACTGAGGACTTCCTACTATGGCTCAGCAAACTCCGTGATGTTCTTCATCTCGGATAGGCTTCAAGAGTTCAACCTGGAGTCCACTTGCCAGACTGTGGAGCAAGGCGCTTACTACCAGCTCGCAATGACAGCCAAGAGCATACCCAGAATGACTCGGCTACCTCCAACTTGGCCAAAGGTATGGCTACTGGTGTGGAACTGCAGAGGAGTTGCAAGGCGTGCACAGGAGTTCTCGCGAACCCTGAGGGACTTGAAGAACCAGTACAAGCCCAACATGGTTCTTCTGACGGAGACGCAGTGGCAACCACGAGACGATCACGGTCTGATTCCACTCCAATTCCCTCAAGCTAACCGGTTCGAGATTCCTGGCCAGCGCGACAGAGGCGGCATGTGGTTCTCTTGGAGCGATAGAGTCACGGTCAACGTCAACAGCGACGCAAACAGCTTCCGTGTCAACGTCGTTGCGAACCGTTAAATGTATTTTCTTATTTTTATAAAATATCAAAAATTAATGTAATATTTCCTTTTTATAAAATATCAAGTATCAATGTACTATTTCCCTTAGCAATCAAAATATTAATATTTCCCTTTATATCAAAATATCGGTACTTGTAATTTTAATAATATTTGTATTTTCGCATAAATTATGGCATCATTACCTCATATGTGTATGTTCCGCGACAGCTGGCGTCCCTCGACTGGATCCATAATGCACTAACTAACTGATGTAAAATAATAAACAACTGGAGCGAAATATGCAGACAAGACAACAACACACATAGACTGTCCCAACAAGACCTAACGCCCGCTCTGCTACCAAAATGAGACGCCCCGACCTGTATTTACTGTACACAGTAAACACGTGCCGGAACTGTGACAACCCAACCCAACAAAGCCCAACAGACTGCATATAAAACAATAAACTGGCCAACGGCCCAATATCAAAAACCGTAAACCGGCCTCTCGGCCCAACATGGATCTCGTCACCCGAACCCCGGGGACATCAACAACAACCAACTGGCCCAATGGCCCAAATACAACATATACACGGCAGAAGATTTAACAATATGCACAGCGGAAGACTCTTAACTCACATGACGACATATGCAAAGCCCAATGCAACTAATGGATCCGAGTCCTGTCCGAGGGTACGCTTCAGCTTGCCCCGTACGTTCCTGCACTACAAACAACTCATCCTACGGGATGAAACCCCGCAGGCGAGGGGTGAGTCCGAAACGCTCACCGACGAAAGATAAACAGTGATATATAATCAACCGTAATACTTTTGAAGTAATACAACCATCAAACAGAAGAATCTAGCACATACAACAAAACAGAGGCATCCAACAACAAACAGCACAACAGTGGAATCCTGCTAAATCATGTCAAGGCCAAGACCAAGAGAATGCTTATTAATTTTTATTACCCATTTTACCTTCCGGGTCCGTCATTGGACAAGCTAGGGTCGTACCTGGTTATTAACTAATTCTGGATGCCAGGCCCAACCACAATCCGGGATCAACATCCCCATATCACAAATCCGGGATCAACATCCCAATATCTCAAATCCGGGGTCAACACCCCAACCAACTAACCCACTGGCCATGACACCACAGAACTAGTCTCTAACCATCTAGTCGTACCACTACTTCCAAGTGACAAATATAACATCATCTCGAATATTCCTCTTACATCAATCAATAGCCCATATCCTCAACTTACTTCCATATCAACAATTCCAATTCACTAACAGCAAGTCATGTAAATCCAAACACAATTCAACGGTTCAATCAAACAACAAAGCATATCCAACAGAGCAAATAGTCACATATCAAGACAGTCCATCTTCACATCAGCCAACAAGCACCGTAAATATAACATAACCAAGAACATAGATAAGGGAACAATCATAACCCAAACTCATACGAAAACTTCTATGTGTGACCTTCTAAGTCTAGCTAACTTTATTATCCTGTTTTAATTTGGGCCCTGTCACGTATCAAGTGTTGGTTGGTCTGCAGTGCCACTTTCCAAACAGGCATCGACATGCCAACCGGATATTCGGCATATCCGAGCCACTGGGTATTCGGTATACCCTCACCACAAATATCAACATACCAACCGGATATTCGGCATACCCGAGCCACTGAGTATTCGGTATACCCTCACCACAAATATCACATACCAACCGGATATTCGGCATATCCGAGCCACTGAGTATTCGGTATACCCTCACCACAAATATCACATACCAACCGGATATTCGGCATATCCGAACCACTGGGTATTCGGTATACCCCCAACCACAGACATCGACCAGACCACCCCATACCAAAACTTAATGTCCGTGACGCTAACAGTCTAAGTGAGGTTACCAATTATTCATTTTTATTAAATTACCAACTATCAAATCCCTGAGCAGGCAACCTGCCCCACAGCTCATCTGGGTTATCTCATCTTATCACAAATCAACCAAAATTTATAAACACTCCAGTTATCACCAGTAATAAGCCAATTAACGAAGCAATATATCACAATATATAATCAACAACATTTAATCAATTAAACCAAGTAATACACAACATACGCAGGTCTGACACAATTTATCAGTAAACATTAACAATTCCATAGCAATCAAGTAACAGTCAACAATTATTCCAGCAGATCAATCAAACAACAAAAATACACAAACAACAAAGATACACACACAGCATTACGGGCACATATCAAGGTTTATCTATCCTCACCTTGGCCGATTACCCAACTTCGGAAACTATGACCGGTCCGACGCCGGCTCCTCGGGAAACTGCCCGATATCCAAAAACCTATACAACAAATCAATATACACTCACATAAGTGCACATATTCGGTATGCAATGATGCCAATACTATGAAATTACCCATCCCGGTTCTTACTCAATATTATTATCTTTTTACCGAAAATATTTATCCGAACGTATATCCGAATGCTACTTCGGTACCATACTGTAATTAAAACTCTTTCAAAATATTTTTTTTCATAAAGTGATTATAATTTTTTCCAAAATATTAATCTCCATAATTTTCCTAGAAAAATAATGACCTATTTTTAATTTTCAGAAAATATTTATATAGTATTTATCTTTTCTAAATATATATATACAATTTAATTTTCCAACATAATTACTTTTAATTTACAAAATACATATTTATATACATACACCAAAATTATAATTTTCCAGAGAAAAATTAATACATAAATTAAATTTTCAGAAATTATTTCCATAATACACATATATTTTTCCAATTAAAAGTAGTTTTCCAAAACCAAACTTAATTATTTATCAAAGTAAATATGTTTATATTTTGCTCAAATACCAGAATTATATTGTCTATAATTTTCTCAAAGTAATTTTATTTTATTTTATTTTCAAAATTGATTTTATTCCAGAAAATAATTAAGTATATATATATATATATATATATATCTTCTTTTTTTTAAAAAAATCTGGACTGGGCCGAATAGTGTAGCCCAGGCCTTGTACAGTGCCAACCCAGGCCCAACAGAAACCCGGGTGCAGGCCCATGCACAGGCCCTGCTACACATCGGCCCAAATCCCGATTCAAGCCCACAACATATCAAACCCAACCCAACGGGTCGACCCACTTGTGGAAACGGGTCGCTCGCAACCCGTTGCTCACCTCGGGCGGGTCGCGAGCAATGGCGGGTACGGATCGAAACGAGGGCGGCGACGGCGTAGCTTGCTGGGCGCGGTTGGACGGCGGCGCGCGGGTGTCGTCAGTGGCAGCTGCAGTTCCCTGGTGCAGCGTCGTCGCAGCGGTTGCCCGGGTCGCAGGTGGCCGCGGGTCGACGGCTGCAGATGAGGCGGCAGCAGCGAACTCGGGACGCGGGGCAGCTTGGTTGCGTCTGGGCGGGCGGCGATGATCTGCAGGCGGTCGCGACGGCGAGAGCAGGTGGCAGAGGGAAGACGTGGCGGTGCAGAGATGCAGGGGGAAGGGGGTTGCGGTGGCCGGCGGCTCTGCTCCCTTCCTCCTTTTCTCTTTTTTTTTCCTCTTTTCTTTCCATTTTTCTTTTCTCTCTTTTCTCTTCTTTCTTTTTTTCTTCTTTCTTTCTTTCTCTCTTATTTTTCTTTTTCTCTCCAATAACCGATACCTCCTTAGTTATTTTCCGGTGTGATTTTCCGAGAAATTCCGAAACCCGAAAAATACCAACTTAGGTTCGAAAAATCAACGGAAAAATCACGAGCGCGGGAAAACCCTCGGTTTTGAAAAAAGACTCCCGATTTACCTTGAATTAATTACCCAAGATTAATTCAACAGTAAATCACGGTAAAACGACTTCTACAGTCCCGGTAAAAATCTAAATTTTACCCGGGCTGTTACATCCCCCCAAACCAAACGCTATATTGGACGGCACTATTGTCCAGTCCAGTCCAGTCCCGTCCCGTCCCGTCCAGTGATCCAAACGCAGCCTTACTAACGGCGAACGGGGCCCTCCCAATTCGGAGACCATTCCCGAGATTCTTGTTTCCCCTATTTGTTGGCAAGATCAACTTCCAAAGTAGGTCTCTTTTGAGTTGTTGTTACTGCACCCTTTTGTTATGCATGCTCTACCTTTTTCTTTTGTGTGATCATATGATAAAGTGCTGCCAACCGTTAAAAAAAAAAAAAAGTAATCCCGTCAACCTTCATTGCCATAGCAGATTGATAACATGTATCGAGTCCATCCTGATGTAACCATCTAAAAGAAGGGATAGTATATGATTCCATATACACCTGATTATATGATTCTTATGTTCAAAATTGGAGATTTTGTGAAGGCGTTATGGATTTAATATCTTATCTTATCGGCCAAAAAAAAGATATCCATCTAATACTATTAGTCCCATGATTTGTAATTGCAGAATTTTCCAAAAGCAGCCGAGTTATTTAATGCTGGTCTAGGGTTGGATCCTGAAAGCACGGAGCTTCTTCCTGATGGTGTATTTTGCCTATTTTGAGTATTTGATTCCTTTGGTTTATTTCATATAATTCCCCATTTATTCTGTTGTGATTGATGAGATAGCCATTGTCCAATCTGCATTATATGGTCTAGGCGTGAACTAGTGAAATCACCATTCAGTGCCTGGATGATTCCTGGATCTCAGTCCTTTAGCTGATATTGATCTAGTAGAACATTCATAATCAAAATAATTTTGAAATTTTTAACATGTTTTCATCCAAGTTTTTTTTCCATTTCTTTTATATTGATATCACTACAGCTGAGCGGACTGGACTGTGCAACAAGAATCTCCTAACATTTCCTTATGTCTAGATATCTAACCATGAAGCAGAAGAAGAGGAAGTCCAGAACATAAAAAGTGCAGGAGCAGGAAAGCCACCATTTCAGCACCACTAAACCAATTTGGAGGTTTCACTTTCTCAATGGATCTGCCATTGCAAGCTTCAACTCACAAAAGCCAATGCCCTAGTCTGAGGGAGCTTTCTGTAGCCCTTTTGAAGACCATATCAGTTCATCCAATAGCAGTATAGTTTCTACAAAATTTTCACTTCTCACCTCATCTTCTATAACTTGCAGTGTCAACAGCATACCAAGAACCCAATTCCAGATCCGCATTCATGTTTGTTAAAAGAGAAAATAAAGCTTCCAAGTAGATCAACCTTCCAACAGAACGCATTATATTGAGCATTACTTAGAAATATGCAGTATCAGCACTACAAATACCATGAAATTGCATGATAAGCTCTCAAACCTCTCCTGAATTTACATTTTCCAAGTCACTAAAAACATACTCATGCTACAGCTGCAAAAATTTACAAGCCCAGCTCATCACATCCACACAATGAAACAGGACCGAGTGCATCACCTTCTAAAGAGGCGAGGACATGGAATTCCCTTGTCATATCCCACCTACTGTCTATTACCCATCTAACATCAAGCACGGAGAACAAAAGCACCACGTCATTTTCTATCCTTGAAAGATCATCACTCAAAAAGGCAGGATTTTCCCCTGAAACAAAGTGGTAATTGGGCATCTTTCGAGCAGCGAGGTATACAAACTTAAGAGGCCCGCACCTTAAGAAGACTCCGTGCCTGAGCACTTTTAAAACAACTCCCTGCAATGTTTCTCCCTTCACAGGAATAAACATTCGACATACGCAGTGTACACGGATCAGTGCCTTCTCCGACTCATCCACCTCATCCCCTCTCCATATGTTCATTTTCTTCAACTTGGTGACTGCAAGGAAATAACCATCCCGCTTCCTGGATTTTACCCACGATAAATCTTCCAACAATCGTGTTATTATTGTTCTCTCTCGAATTAGCCCATCTGGGTCCAAGTTTTTGGCAAGGACTTTCAACTTGCAGACGATTTCCAATTCTTTAAACATGTCAACGATCTACTTCCAGATGACTACAAACAGGAAAGAAACAAAAAAAGACAAAAGACATTATAAAATTATTCAACCAACTTTCCCTGGAAAATGCAGGCATCAATGAGAAAGCTGCCTCATCTTATCAAGAGACAAAAACTATCAAGCGAAGGAGACAAAGCTACATCATCCCAATTGATTAAATGATTTAAAGGGAATTCAGAGTGATGGAATTCAAATGAGAAATCAGTAACAAGGAAGAATTGATTGACCCACAAATCCAGAACACCAGATTAATGTTAAATTTTACTTTGGCAATTCGAATGAATTTCATGAAAGAGTATGAGAGGAGGAACCTGAGCGAAGAAAGCAGGAGCTTTGTTTGTTAGGTTTTGTGTTCTGCTTCCCCAGCGAGAGAGGCATCCAAAGTATGGCACTAGTATGAAAAAAAGGCGAGATCTTTAGGCGAAGTTTTGGGTTTTCAGTTCACGCTTTGTCTGTGAATCCGGGAAACCCAGGTCCTCCATGTGGGTTTTCACGTTTTAACATTTTTTGTACTTTTAACACCCAACCAAAAGAAATGGTTTTTGTGTTTCAACAAGGATAGAAACCCCCTTATGTCAGTATGTGTAGATTTCCCACCCCAAATATATTTCTATTTTTGAAAATTTTATCAATTATTCATTGACCATTGCTGCATATGCTTTTTTTTTTTTCTGGATCAAAGTATGTTAAAACTTCAATTTTTTTCACGAAACGACTAATTTAAAATCAGGTATTGTCAAATCCATCTATTATATTATATTAAAGCAGAGACCTCAACACGGTGAGGACACCTGGCAATTGTGGAGCATACATGTGGCATATTTGGCTTAAATGTGTGGTGTCATTAAGATATCCAATTGCAATTATATCTTTGTTGAGTTAATGACAGACATTGATAATATGGACCTGAAACGTTTGCACACCATTTGTAACCGAAATTAGCTGTATGAAATTGTATACATTAATGTGAGAAATTAAACTATGAAATTGTATACATTCATGTGAGAAATTAAACTATGTAATTACATATGAGGAAATGCATGCATGAAATTGAAATATTAAATTGAAGCCCGGCCGGTTGCCTGCTGAATGCAAGGTTGGAGGTTCCAGGTTTTGACACATAGGATTTTTAGAATCTTGGTTTTTTGCCATGTGTATGCTTTGAGGTCTTTATTTTTTGCCATGTGGAGGGTTTTATGTGTTGTTTGATTAGCCCTTATTTTCTTTATAATTATCCCAATTAGAGTTAAGGAAAAACCCAATTATACACATCAGATTTTTTAGCAAGATTAGTACTCTCCTCAGATTTTTTTTTTTTAATGATACAGTCCTAATTATACTACACTTTTAGCAAGATGAGTTACTCATTCATTTTGTTCCGATTTTTTAAAGAAAAATTTTCATAATTATCCCAATCAGAGTATGGGTAAAAACCAACTCATTTTTTAGCAAGATTAGTACTCTCCACCATTAGTTTTTTTTTTTCATGATACAGTCCTAATTATACTACACTTTTAACAAGATGAGTTAAGGTAAAACATTTAACTCATTGATTTTGTTCCGAAACAATTCATCCAAAGCTAAATATATAGTGTGTACCTACATACATAGCTGAAAAACATGTGGCTCCCGTTATAAAAGGAAAAAAATAAACAATATGCGTCGTTGAAATTAGATATATTATCAAACCAATATGGAATATACCCCTAATTTCTTTGTTTTCTTTTTTTTTTGAATAATGAACACATATGTTGCGTGGCTACAACAAAACCGATGGTATATGAAATACATGCATGTATACGGCAAAATTATCTCTTTATCTTCATTATTATTTCTTTGCTATTAAAAAAAGAGTATCCCTGTATAATTGAGGAGCTAAAACATATAATCAAGAGAACCAGGTGGCGAAAGAGATGGGACTTACACCTAATTAAAATCATCACTTTGAAACTATCATTTTCAAAAGGTGGGTAAAATGAAGCAATACTACAAAGTAAGGTACGATCCGTATGAAAGTTATCAAACAGAGACTTAGCATCGATGGATAGTAATGACTCATTAGCCTTTGATGACTCCAGTTTTGGATTTGTACCGTTTAAAAGATACTGAGATTAGATTAAAAAGAAGTTAAACCCTCCAGGATCAGATTAAAAAAAGTTAAACTCTTCCTGAGATCAGATTAAAAAAAAACTTTAGCCCATTTATTTTGTTCCAATTTTTAAAAAAATAAATTTAATTGATAATTGTTAAATTTTTATCTCTAAATATTTATAAATACAGGTACAAATTTTGTTTTTGATACTATTTCTTCTTCATTTATTCTTCTTTGTTTTCCTACTTTTTTTTATCGTGCAGTACGTACTATTCTTATTCTCTTTTTTTTGTTCTCTATACAATACTATTTTGGTTTTTAAGTTCCTGTATCTAATACAGTTTCTTTAAAGAAATAAAAAAGTGTAATCACACAGAGAAATTCGGATGTTAGTACATTGATGTACGGATACAGTTTATGTGTTTTACAGTTTCTTTACAATTTTTTTTTGTTTTTTAAGTTTCTGCTCATACAGTTTCTTTTCAGAAACAAAGAAGTGAAAACACACTGAGGAATCCGAATGTCAGTACAATGAAATCCGGATACAGTTCATGTGTTTTACAATTTCTTTACAATTTTATTTTGTCTATTTTGTTTTAAAATTTTGTGTGTCTCATATGGTTTCTTTTGAGAAACTAAAAATTGAAAACACACAGAGAAAATCCAGATGTCAGTACAATGAAATTCGGATACAGTTTCTGTGTTTTACAGTTTCTTTTCAATTCTACTTTGATTTTTAAGTATTTATGTCTGTGAAAATTTTAATTTCATTTTTATTTTTTCTATTTGTATTGTATTTGTTTTTTCCAACTCATTTCTAATCTATTATTTTTCCCTTCCATTGCATTAGTTTTTTTTACCAGTATTTTATATTATTTTCAATTCTACTTTGATTTTTAAGTATTTATGTCTGTGAAAATTTTAATTTCATTTTTATTTTTTCTATTTGTATTGTATTTGTTTTTTCCAACTCATTTCTAATCTATTATTTTTCCCTTCCATTGCATTAGTTTTTTTTACCAGTATTTTATATTATTTTCCAGTTTTTTTGGCATTATGTTGGTTTTTTTTAATTTCCTTGAATTTAATATTTTTTCCTATTTTCTTTTACATTGCATTAGTTTTAAAAAATTATCCAGTATTCTATATTTTTTTCCATTTTTTTGGCATTGTGTTAATTTCTTCCAATTTCCTTGAATTAAATATTATTTTCCTGTGTTAGTTTTCTGTTTTTCAATTTCCTTTTTTTCTTTCTTTCAGTATGAATGTTAGTAAGTATTAATATTTTTAAGAATTTATATAAAAGAAAACATTTTTTTGTGTTACACTTTAATTGTATATTTAAATTTGTATAATATATTATTTTTTCAGGAGTATGAATATTCTTACATTGGATGAATTGACCCCTGACAAGGATTCATGGACAATTCAAGTTAGGGTTTCAAGGATGTGGGAGTCTTTGAATACCAAATTACAAAATCTTCTTATCAGTTTAGATTTGGTTCTAATTGATTCAAAGGTATGCTTATTTGTTTTTATTTTTTTCATTATTATTTAATTTTGACGAAATTTTTATAAAAAAATAACGGCAATATTAATTTCCATTGGATTTTTTTAATTTCTTTTATTTTTATTATATTTCCTTTACATTGTATTAGTCTTTTTAAATTTTCCAATATTATTTACATTTTTTTATTTTTTGTTTGTATTTTATTTGTTTTTTTCCTCATTTATAATATATATTTTTTCCCCTTCCATTACATTTGTTTTTTCCAGTATTATATATTATTTTCTAATTTTTTGGTATTATGTTGGTTTTTTTAACTTTCCTGAATTTAATTTTTTTTCTTTTTTCTTTTACATTGCATTAGTTTAATTTCTGTCAATTTTCTTGAATTAAATATTATTTTCCTATTTTTTATACATTGTGTTAGTTTTTTCCCAGAATATTATGTAATATTTCCATTCTTTGGCATTGTTTTTTTTTTAATTTTGTTGAATATCTTCAATAAACAAATCGTGGTAATATTACCTATTGTTGTATTTGTTTTTTCCAGATTAATATAATATTTTCTCTCTTTTTTTTCATTTTATTGTTTTTGTGTTACAAATTTTTCATAATTATTTATTACTTTCATGCTAAAAAAAGCAAAAAAAGAGAGAAAAAATATGAGATTGTGTTACATAATAAATATTACAGATTTGTTCATTATTTTGCTACTTTATTTTTTTGGCATTGTGTTTAATCATGAAGCGCCCCGACCAGTATTTACCGTAACACAGTAAACACGTGCCGAAACTATTCATAATGATAGAACAGACAGTACATCGTGCAAATATTATACAATAGCAACTATCAATACAACTGTCACCCACACTCGGGGACCATTATTCAATCCAAACACAGTGCTCTCAGCAGCAGCAGATAGTATCAGTAATATACATATCACAGGAAATCAGCAGTACAGCAATATATATCACACTGCAGCGGAAATGTAGTACAGCATCATAAGCAATAGAATAGCAGCGAAAGACTTATGCACATGCAACGGTGGTATGGATCCGGAGTCAGGTAGAGAAAGCAGCAGCCATCGAACGTCGTACCTGAACTACGTAACAACTTAACCTACGGGATGAAACCCCGCAGGCGAGGGGTGAGTCCGAAGTGCTCACCGACGAAGGATAAACAGTGATATGCAAGCAACTGTAATACTTGAAAACAATCACAGACAAGCAATAACATATCTCAACAACTGAGCCAAGACCAAAAGAATGCTTAATTATTATTACCAATTTTATCTTCCAGGCCCCGTCACTGGACAAGCTAGGGTCGTACCTGGTTATCAATTAATTTCGGATGCTATGTCAAAAACTAATCCACATCTCAAACCCGGATATTTGGTATATCCAAACCACTGGGTATTCGGTATACCCCAACCTCAGGCAACAACATGCCAACCAGATATTCGGCATATCTGAGCCACTGCGGATATTCGGCATATCCGAGCCACTGGGTATTTGGTATACCCTAACCACAGGCAACAAGCCAAACGGATATTCGGCATATCCGAGCCACTGCGGATATTCGGCATATCCGAGCCACTGGGTATTTGGTATACCCTAACCACAGGCAAAAAGCCAACAAACCAAGTAACCGACTATAGCATCCCAAAATTAATTTCCAACCATCGGGCCGTACCACTACTTTCCACATGACAATGATAACAACATCTCAAATCAATTCCAAATCCAATTTCATATTCCAATTTTCTTTTTCTCAACTTCCACAGTCAATAGTTCAACATCAATCTCAGCATATTAACCACAGAATCAATATCACAGTCCAAAAGCAACAATAATATCCACAGCAGATACTCAACCAACAATCAACAATTCAGCAGTTCAATCGAACAACAAAGCACACAAAGTATTACAGGCAACATAACAAGGGTTATCCATCCTCACCTTAGCCGATAATCAATTATGGAATTGTCCAACAAGTTCCAAGTCCGGTTCCTCAGCAAATTGTTCGTTATCAACTCCTATATCAATCAAATAATATGCACACATAAGATGGTATGCAAATGCCTTGCTAATACTGTATACCGGAAACTAAATATAAACTCGGCTCGGTTACTCCCCCGGTTTAATTTTCCATTATTATCATCATTCACCATTTATTTTCAAGTGCCCAAAATACTACTCTATATTTACTCCTATACCCGGGTATTATTCCGGTATTTTATTACCTTGATAATACCCTTTCCAAAATTATTCCCTAGGTATGTACTTTCCAAAATATTATTTATTATTATTTTATTTTTTTCAGAATGTATTTTCCCATATTTTCTCCCAAAATATTATTTCCAAACTATAAACCTTTTCCACCTATTTTCCAAAATTATTTTCTCTTTAATTTTTATTTCCAGATTTTAATTTCCCCTTTTCCTTTTTTTTTATTCCTTATTTCGGACTGGGTCCCAAAACCCAAGCCCAGAGCCTAAACCCAATCCAACCTCTCTAACCCATCTCACCCTAAGCCCAACACAAAGCCTTAAGCCCAAGCTCATGCAACCAGCCCAACCTAACAACTAATACCCAACAGCCCACAACCCAACTCAATATTTTCAGCCCGCGACCCAACCATAAGGCGCGGGTCGACCCGACCCACAACGTGACCCATCCGGGTCGTCTTCGTCCTCAACTCACCTCGGCTTGCAGGTGGCGGCGCGACGGTGGTGCGTGGCGTGGCGAGCACGGACGGCGGCAAGGACAACACGCGACTGCGGAGGAGACACGAGGAAGTCGCTCGGCTGCTGGCAAGGTCCGACGGCGTCGGGCAAACGGACGGCTCGTCGGGTTGCCTCGTCTTGGACAGCGTCGACGGGCAGGAGGAAGGGCGGCCGGCGGTGTCGAGGTGGGGTGCGGCGCGCGGCGCGCGAGTAACGGAAGAGGAAGGAAGGGCGGGGGTCGCGGTGGTGTGTTGAGGTGGTGGCCGGTGCAGGTGGCGGCCGACAGTGGGTGGTGAAGAAGGAAGAAAAAGAAAAAGAAGAGAGGGGAGGGAAGGGGTGAAAACGGTGGCGTTTGTGGTTGTGTTTATTGTATTTTTGTTTTTTTTTTTCTCTTTTCTCTTTTCTGGTTTAGATTGGCAGTGGATGGTTTTGTGTATTTGAAGGTGTGGTAGTGAAGAAGAAGTTGCAGGTGATGATGTGTGGAAGAAAGCAGAGGAAAAATAGTTTATAGGAAGCAAAATCATTGATAAGTCACAGGCTGAATAGGAATTGACGGCTGAATAATTGAACTTCAATTATGCAGTTACTATGCTGCATGTGAAGTGTGGCCCACCTGGACCAGAAAATATCCGGTATACCCACTTATCTTATTTCTGGTCCGGTGATTCGAGAATAAACCCGGCTTTTTCCGAAGATTCCCGGACCCGGAAAAATCCCAACTTCGGTCCGTAAAATCCGCAGAAAAATCTCGAACGTGGGGCCATGCTCGATTTCGGAATCCAATACTCAATTTACCATAATTTAATTACCTAAGATTAAAAATCAATGGTAAATTACTGTACATTAACTTAAACAGTCCCGGTAAAAATGAAATTTTACCTGGGCTGTTACAAATCAGGTTTATAATATATTTTTATCCTTTCATTGTGATAGTTTTCTAATTGTTCTAGAATATATGAGATTTTATTTGATATTAAAAATTAAATATTAAGTAGTGTAAGTGTTAAAATAAAAAATATTACATGCCACTTAAATTTTCAGCAATTAAAAAAAATTTGAAATTATTTTTTTTGCTTTTATTTTTTTGGCATTGTTTGTGTTTTTTTAGTTTCCCTAATTCGTTTACTATTTTCATTTTTTTTTTAGGCTATTGTGTTAGTTTTCTTTATTTTTTGGATTATATATAATTTACTTTTTTTTGCATTGTGTTTTTTTAAAAAATAAATCTGATTTATTTATATTAATATTTTTTTATAACATTTTTCTCTGTTTCTTTTTTTTTTTTTTTTTTTTTTTTTTTTTTTTTTTTTTTTTTTTTTTTTTTTTTTTTTTTTTTTTTTTTTTTGTGTTTCTAGGGTTCAATGATATATGTTGTAATAAAGAAAATCTTTATACAATATTTTTGGGTCAAATTGCGTGAGGGATTGGTTTACAAAATCTCAAATTTCAAGGTGGTCAAAGAAACCAACCAATATTGGCCTGTAAAGCACCAATATAAACTTCAGTTTTTTGGGTCAAAAAAATTGAACAAGTAAAAGGGGAAATAACCAATATCCCTATGCATTTGTTTGATTTTGTTGACCAAAATATAATTATAGAAAGATGCAACAAGACTCTTTACTTATCAGGTTTGATTATATCTTTTTTTTAACTATTCATATCTAAAATTTTATTTGGCTCTAATTTTTCCTTCCATTTTTTATTAAGATGTTGTTGGTATATTGGTCTCTCTCGGTTCTTTGGAATTAATAGCATCAACCAATGGAACACTAAAGAAGCGTTCCGCTGAAATCATAATTTCAGAGTAAGATAGTTTGTCATTTTCTTTGACTTCATTTTCTTTTAAATATTATTTTAAACATTTTTTTTGTTAATCACATTTCAGGAATGATAAGTATCAAGTTACTTTGTGGGGAGTTCAAGCAGAAATGTTTT
>JAKUCV010001916.1:45304-150884 GCA_028386065.3 Turnera subulata
GCACCAGGAACAGGTTGATAACCTGGTACGACCCTAGCTTATCCGTGACAGGGCCCGGAAAGATAAAATTGGATAATTGGATTTTTATTTGAGTCTTTTCAGTTTTGGGTCGAGTCTTTGGGTTGGGCTGTTTAGCCCGTGTTTTTGACTTGAGTAGTTATAGTGTGCATACTGATCGTCTTTCCATTGTCGTGAGCACTTCGGACTCACCCCTCACCTGCGGGCTTTCATCCCGTAGGATGAGTTGTTTCATGTACAGGTTGATGCATTCCAGACAGGCTGCTGCGTTACCCCTTGGACAGGCTTGGATCCATAGTTTGCATGTGTCGCATACAGTGTTAGTGAGTTTAAAGTCTTCCGCTGTACACTATTTTGTTATTGTTGGGCCATTGGGCCAGTTATGATATTTTATTGTTGGGCCGAGGGGCCAGATATACGAGTTTTATATTTTGGGTTGTTGAGCCAGTTTTCCATCATTTACACTGTATGCTGGTCTTATTCTGGTTGGGTTGTCATAGTTCCGGCTCGGGTTTACTGTGTACGGTAAATACGGGTCGGGGCGCTTCACCTTCTGTCAGGTTAGTTCAGTTTTCTTTGTAATATATTAATTCTATGTAGTTTATAATCCTCATTAACCTAAAGTATTTAAATATTCTATTCTTTATTCTCTGCAGATATAAAGTTGAGATTATTGTTGAAGACAGAAATGACGGCAATATTAATTTCCAATGGATTTTTTTTATTTTTTTTATTTTTATTATATTTCCTTTACATTGTATTAGTCTTTTTAAAATTTTCAGTATTATTTACATTTTTATATTTTTTGTTTGTATTTTATTTATTTTTTTCCTCATTTATAATATATATTTTTTCCCCTTCCATTACAATTGTTTTTTTCTAGTATTATATATTATTTTCCAATTTTTTGGTATTATGTTGGTTTTTTTAATTTTCCTGAATTTAATTTTTTTGCCTTTTCTTTTACATTGCATTAGTTTAATTTTTGTCAATTTTCTTGAATAAAATATTATTTTCCTATTTGTTATACATTGTGTTAGTTTTTTCCCAGAATATTATGTTATATTTCTATTCTTTGGCATTGTTTGTTTTTTTTTAATTTTGTTGAATATTTTCAAAAACGAAATCGTGGTAATATTACCTATCGTTGTATTTGTTTTTTTCAGAATAATATAATATTTTCTCTCTCTTTTTTTCATTTTATTGTTTTTGTGTTACAAATTTTACATAATTATTTATTACTTTCATGCTTTAATTTTTTTGGCATTGTGTTCGTTTTTTAAATATTCCAGATTTGTTTATTATTTTCCTACTTTATTTTTTTGGCATTGTGTTTTTTTCAGGTTTATAATATATTTTTTCCTTCCATTGTGATAGTTTTCTAATTTTTCTAGAATATATGAGATTTTATTTGATATTAAAAATTAAATATTAAGTAGTCTAAGTATTAAAATAAAAAATATTACATGCCACTTAAAAATTAATTTACTTTTTTTTGCATTGTGTTTTTTTAAAAAATAAATCTGATTTATTTATATTAATATTTTTTATAACATTTTTCTCTGTTTCCTTTTTCTTTTTCAACTGTATGTTGACGCGTAACAAGCAGAGAAGGATTACGCATATTGGTGGATGATAATGAATGTACTGAAAAAATATCATGAAAAATATTGTGTACCATGAAATTTTTGGTTAAGATAGAAATAAGAGATTTCTCATTCAATTTCTCAATTATCTTATTATATAATGAAATTTTTTCTTCAAACACTATAAAACTAATTAATTTAAGAATACCTAAATAAAAAAACAATTTTTTTTAAAAGTAGAAAACATAGGTTCAAAAAATTAAATTCTAAAAACAAATTTAATATGAAACAGCCTCCAAAAAAAAGAAAAAAAGAAAAAAAAACCAAAAAAGGAAAAAAAATCGGAAACCATTAGTTTAAATAATAATATACAGCATCAAAAAAGAATTAAGCATGAAAAAAATTACTATGAAACATAAAAAAGTTTTAAAAATATAATCTCATTAAATAATATTTTTAACAAAAAATATTTAGAATGGGAAAAAATAGAACAACACAAAAAATATATATATAGAAAGGAAAAGTTTCAATTATAAGAAATATTTTTATTAAAAAAAAAATTAAACTTGAAAAAAAAAATTTTAAAAAAACAAAGCGGAAGGATGATGCATAAAAATAATTAATATATTAGTGGACAAAAAAACCCAAAAAAAAGAGAACCAATAAGAATAAAATTTTTTTAAAAAATAAAGTGTTTCTCAAAACTATAATCTATTTATATTAAAAAAACAAAAAAAAATATTTTATAACATAAATTAATATAGAAAATTAGTAGCAAAAAATTGTTACCCACTAAAAGTGAATACAAAAAATTATTCAGTTGTTGTGTTTGTGGAGAAAAATTTTGGAAATATTGGCTTAAAGAATGAATAATTTCTTTTTTAAGAAACGGGATACAAATTTAAAAAACAATATATTTTTAAAAAATAGTATACTTATTAAAAATGTTATTGAAAAATATTTAAAATTTATACTAACCAATTTTTTTCCTAAATAAGTTTTATGTGTATACTTTTAAAAAACTAACCATGTCCGTGTAATCCACGGGTAGTATTAGTTTTAAGAATTTTATTTCCTAGAATTCTATTCATTTTTTTAAATATACCACTTAATATTTTATACGGCCATTAGCAAGCTTGATTTTAGAATATTAATTAAATTTAAATAATTATAAATCAGAAAATATTAAATTGACGATACATAAATATAAATTTGACCTGAAAATTGAATAAATTAATACAGGTATGCAATTGGAAAAAGAGGACCTCACTTAATATTTTATATGGCCATTAGTTTCAATTCTTTTTTTTTCTTTCAGATTGGTTGAGCAGCAAGTTTAATGCGTATACTGTTAAAATAATTTTAAACCATACAATAATATAAAAAAATTTAAAATTTATATAAAAAATATATTTTATTAAAAAAATACTAACCAAGCCCGTGGAATCCACGGGTAGTGAACTAGTTTATATATTATACTTCATCTTAGAGGAATGTTATTCTTGACATGAAAAAATTACAGAATTACATAATTCTACCAAGAAAAATTGAAAGATGACTTACAAAAATATATTGACATTCAATCAAAAAAAAAAATTGACATATCTACCCTTGAAAATTTGCGAGAATAATAGTGCTTGCTCTGTTATGGACTCTTGTCACACACAACGCTAGGATAAGGAAACCCTCGCCCGAATAGGAACATCACACATTATCCAACCAAACAAGCCCGCAGATGTTATTAACCCGCCATGGATAACACAACAATCACAGAGAGAAAAAGAGGAACAAAGACGAAAGCTCGACTTTATACTTTTGTGGCAGTTAAACACACACACCCACAAAAAATCTTAACAATCTAGCATTCTTGTCAACTGGGTCTAGCAGTTACTAGTTTCACTTGCTCATTAGATAGAATTCATACAATCTATGCTCCAAATCTTTCTGTTGCCGATATGGCTTTAGTACCAGGTCGCCAGCTACACCTGGATTCATTTCAAAGCTCCTTGTCCAAATTCCACGGCGCTCCTCTCCGGTTCCTCAGGTGCAGTTCCTCTATTCATCTAAAGACAGAAACTTTCTGCTCGAATTCACACAACGAAAAAAACCCACCATGGAAATCCAGTTCTTTTGCCGCCAACACCAACAAAACTAACAACGCAAGTCTATCTATTAGTAGTAGTTGGTTTTATGGATGGAGCAAACCCAACAAGCACAGTTATCCAAAACCCCCTCGTGCTGTGGTAAATTATAGAGAGAGTGATAGTGGCAATGGTGGTAATAGTGGTAGTACTATGGAGAAGATAGTGAAGAAATTGAAGAAGTTTGGGTACGTGGATGGCGATGCTAATGAGAAGAGAGGGGGCGAGCCAGACAGAGCGATAGAGAAGGGTAGTGTGGAGGATATATTCTATGTCGAGGAAGGAATGTTGCCAAATGCAAGAGGTGGGTTCTCAAAGGAATCGCCTTTGGGAATAGAGAGTGTGTTTAAGAGTGATGGGGAGGTACTGTTTCCATGGGAGAAGCCTAAAAGGGAGGAAAATGAGGAGGGAGAGGAGAAGTGGACGGCGAGGAGGAAGAGTCGGACATCAATGGCGGAGTTGACACTGCCAGAATCAGAATTGAGGAGGTTGAGGAACTTGACGTGGCAAACAAAGAGCAAGACCAAGGTTAGTGGCAGGGGAGTTACTCAAGAGGTGGTGGATGCTATTCATGAAAAGTGGAAGACTTCAGAGATTGCAAAGGTGAAAGTTGAGGGAGCACCTGCGCTCAATATGAAGAGGATGCACGACGTATTAGAGGTTTGCTCTTGTAAATTGAATTTCATATATTTGTGATGCTGAATTGATTCTGTTTTCTGCGTCTGCTAGTCAGGCTCTATGTGAGACATTGGTCTGGTGAGTGGAAATAATTGAATGAAGGTGTAGATTAGATCAATACATGTAGCATGTGAAATCAAAACCCGCAGAAGCTGCAAACCTTTGTGATGAGTTTGTCAACCAAAAAGATGAGACTGCATAAGACTTTAGGAATAGTTTTCATTCTTAGTTTTGAACTCTCAATTTTTGTCTCCTTGCACATAATGTGCTCTATGTTGCACTCCTAACCTAAGCTGTATGGTGCCAATCTCTCACGCTTTGTAGACATCTTATAATATCACATTATCCATTGGACAATGATGGCATCTTATGATATTATTGCTAGCTCTTCTTGATAAATAATCTTTTCGTGCATTTCACATGTTTAGAGAAAAACTGGTGGGTTGGTGATTTGGCGGTCTGGCGCTTCTGTGTCTCTATATAGAGGCGTAAGCTATGAGGTACCTTCGGTGCGTCAGAACAAGAAGACATTTAAGAGAAATGAAATGTCCAATAATTCCTTACCCCAGGCTGCTGGCAAAACAGTTGGATTTCTTCCGGTAGTTGCTTCTGGCAATGAAGTCCATGCACCTGAAGCAAACATGGAACCAAGTGCTGATGCAGAGCGGAGTCAAGAGATAATAAAAGATGTGGAGATAAAATATGAACATGAAGTTGACAAGATTCTGGAAGGCCTAGGTCCCAGGTACACTAATTGGCCAGGAGCAGATCCACAACCTGTGGATGCAGATATGCTTCCTGGGACTGTTCCTGGTTATCAACCTCCATTCAGGGTACTTCCTTTTGGAGTGAGGTCCACTCTTGGACGAAAGGAGGGAACAGACTTGTGCAGGCTTGCCAGGGTTCTTCCTCCACACTTTGCATTGGGTATGTGCCCTTTCATGGGAGATTTTGTTGGATGGTAATCTTTTATGGTTGTTTATGCGTTTTTCCTTCTTCAGGAAGAAGCAGGCAACTTCAAGGCTTGGCTGCAGCTATGATTAAATTGTGGGAAAAAAGTTCAGTTGCAAAGATTGCACTTAAGCGTGGTGTGCAGCTGACTACCAGTGAAAGAATGGCAGAAGACATCAAGGTAGTAAAACTGATCTCAGAATATTTTATCATCCAATATATGGAAATTCCATGATGCAGCTCATACTTGCTCATGTAAATTGCTGTTGCTGATATCCAGTCAACTCCAGGACAAAGTGGACGGGTTCTCTTCTATATTTGTCAACATTGTCACATGATTTTGTCAAGTAAACTTCTATGTGGTAGAGTGATCATCATTCTTCAATCTTTTCCATATTTATATACCCTACTAGCAAACAAACCTTCAGGATGTCACTTAATTAATAATTTTGTGCAAGTCTCTTATTTTTTTCTACTTGACCCTCCCCTGTACTCAAAGAAAGGGAGAGGCAAGGAAATTACAACTTGCATAATATATAATGCATGCGTATAGTTCAAAGCTGTATTCCTTCATGGGATCTTCATCCAGTGTGTCTTGATGCTGGAAACTTGGGAAAGTAGCAGATTTCGTAATCCATGTTGATTGAAAAATCTCTCAATTTTTGCATCTAAGTAGTGATGGGAAATTGCTTAATTGTCTTCTTATTTTGTTTTCCCTTCATTATATTCTAGTAAATGCTATATATTTAATTGGTAATAGGCCAAAAATAAGTTTATATAAACCTGTTTATTGGCTCCAGAAATTGACAGGGGGCATATTGCTCTCTAGAAACAAGGACTTCTTGGTCTTCTATCGGGGAAAGGATTTTTTAACACCAGAAGTTGCTGAAGCACTGCTGGAAAAGGAAAGATTAGCAAAGTCCCTGCAGGATGAAGAGGAGCAGGCACGGTCAAGAGCATTAGCCTTTGTTATGCCAACTGCAGAGATTGTAGAACAGTCAGGAAGTGCCGGAACCCTTGGGGAAACTCTGGATGCAGATGCCAAGTGGGGTAAAAGGTTGGATAACCATCACAAGGAAAAAATCATGAGAGAAGCTGAAATAGAGAGGCACACCAACCTTGTCAAAAAGCTTGAAAGCAAGCTGGCTTTTGTGAGTTCCCTAAAACTCGGGATATATTCTCTTTTTGTGCTTTCATTCACCATGGAAGTACCATAGTTTAATCCTTGTGACAAGTTTCCTCTGCATGTTACTATTGCTCAAGATTCAAGAGTTTACTGTTTTTTAAAGTTTCATTTGTGTCTATAGTCTTGTTTTATGTAGTTCATGTATCTTTTCGTATATTATCTCAATCTATTATTTTATTGGTTTCGGACTCCACCATTGCATATTCTGGTCAAACTTCATTGTAGCTTAGTCTCTCAGATGTTTCTTGTGTCAGGCTGGACGAAGACTAACGAGAGCTGAACGGGCCTTATCGAAGGTGGAAGCATTTCTACAACCAGCGGAAAGACAAGCAGACCCATCAAGCATAACTGATGAGGAGAGATTTATGTTTCGCAAGCTTGGGTTGAGGATGAAAGCTTTCTTGCTCTTGGGTAAAATTGACATTTATATTCAATAAATCCGTCAACCGGTTCTCTTGAGAGTAACTTATAAGGGCATAATCTCTTGCTTCAGGTAGGCGTGGGGTGTTTGGAGGTACAGTGGAGAACATGCACCTCCACTGGAAGTATCGTGAATTGGTTAAAATCATTCTTAAGGCTAAAAGTTTCGAACAGGTCAAAAAAATTGCATTAGCTCTTGAAGCTGAAAGTGGTGGAGTCTTGGTTTCAGTAGACAAAATCTCCAAAGGATATGCTATAATTGTGTTCAGGGGGAAGGACTATCAGCGGCCTTCCTCATTGAGACCAAAGACTCTTTTGACAAAAAGGAGAGCTTTGGCTCGTTCAATTGAAATTCAAAGGCATGAGGTATCCACTATGCCCTTCATTGATTCAATTCTTAATATCCACTTGACTATGATTTCCAGAGACCAATCTCTTTGGCTAACTTTTCTATTTATGTTGTCAATTTACAGGCCCTCCAAAATCATATTTATGTGCTGCAGGCTAAAATGGACAAACTAAGATCTGAAATTGTAAGCTGGCTTCTACGTGCTTTCGCTTTTGCAATCTGATGGCCACTTGTGCCCTTGAATCTCATTTGTTTGTATTTCCTTTCGTGTGACACATATACAGGAAGAAATGAGGAATGCGAAAGACCAAGGAGATGACGAGCTGTATGACAGATTAGATTCTACTTATCCTACAGATGACAACGAGGAAGACATCATGGTCTGCAATATATATATTTATATATATGAACTTCTGTACCTGTTCTTTTGTCTGTAAATCAGAGTTTAACACTGTTTTACATTTTCTCCTGCAGGAGGAAGGAGACGAAGCGTATCTTGAGACATACAACAGCGAAAATGATAATTACGGTGATGATGAAAGTGTGAACACAGGACATAATATTCATCTAGAAACAAATTTTCCTTACAATGGTCAGAATCAGGAGTATGAAAGTGAATCTGAGGTCTATATCACTTGATCTTACATATCTGCAGTTGTAGTATGTTACTTTACTGGTGTCGCTCCCTTTACTATTATTAGAACTTTTGTCTGCCCTGTAGGAAGATGTGGACGAGACTTATGTGGAGGCATTTGACAGAGAAAGAAGTGATTATGATGATGTGGAGAGTGAAAAGTCGACTCAGAACCTCTTTACAGATCCCCCATCACGAATAACTGATAAAGAACGAGAAGTTACTGAACGGCATGCATAAACAGTTCAAATTTTTAGTATTTATCAGCACTGCACCAACAAGGAGGAGAAAGGAGCAAGAAGCTACTCACGTTTGAGCTAATAGGAGGTATAACTTACTGGCTGGATACAACCTGGATGTATGTCACCTTACTGTGACAACTTTCCAGACCATCTATACATCGGCACGAGCCAAAGAAGTAGTTCTTGAAGGTCCAACTGTAGATATATCTTTGTTTTTGGCCTGTAAAATTAGTGTTTCAACACTCTAGCCATATTCTGTTATATCGGGATTATCCATTTGTACACAGCAAGTGAAAGTTAGTTCATTGATCTCTGAAAGTTAAAACTCGTGCCTTCCAACTCATCTTTGATCAGATCCACAACTTCACTGAATGTAGAGGTAGCCATATCAAACCACACAACACGTCCTCTTCCATCAGAAATACTATATATTTTCTGGTCAATCATCAAGAGATCGTCAGTGGACCCGGAAAACTGATCTCCGGGATTGCATCCATAAGTTACCCATTTCATGTCAGGTAGGTGGAATGATTCACTGCAGGAAGCTTTTTGGTTTCTTTTTTCTTACAGCAAAGTCATAAACTACACTGTAAGAGTGGGAAAAGAAAAAAAAAGATTTTGAAATGTTTTTTAAATTAACATGAAAAGAATCCATGTTATGGCCTGCAAGCCACCCAAAATCATAAAAACCCCTTTCTTTGTGCTGCGACGCGTGGAGCATTGCAAGACACTCCCTAGTCCCTACAATACACCAACTTTACTAGATAGACGCGTACTCCAAAAAGTTTTGTGCTTAGTATTAAAAGGAGCAAGTCGGTGGTGTTACGCTGTTTCTCAGATTTTGGTCCAGAAAGAACTAATTCTTGTCAACACATTAGCACGATATAGAAACTAGCACTGCACCATCATGCAAGCTTCCTTTCGCCCTGCGCTGCAAGTAATTATTGATGGCTCTCAACGCTCCCCAAGAACAATATTCAATTTTTTGCTGCTCCTTTTCAAGAACTATCTATCCTTGTCGCATACCATACCTGCAAAGCCAAGTCAAGCACAGATCGGTGCTTATCAACTCCATGCCGCAGAGAAGAAAAGGCTATATATGGCTTGAAACAACCGAATCCACCTGAAACCAGTTTTAAAGACAACACGATCAAGGTGCTTTTGACCCGGTGGTTTTATAACATTAGTTTTGGTTTTTCTTTTTCTTTACCTGAATGAATATTTCTCATCATATGTAATTTGACCTGTCCTAATCCGCAAGCAGCAATTGTGAAAGTCTTATGTTTCGAGTTGTACCCCATCGGAGAGAAATCTGGAATATTCCCACCCTTCAACTCCTCTATATTAGCCTTTCGATAAAATTAGTGATCCAACTCAGATTGATACGACTGTTGCTATTACATGTAATACTCCGCTGCCCATTTGTTTAATCCCCTATTGAAATTTAACTGCAACTAGTTAATTATTGGACACTAGACAGTACCGGCATTGCAAGTCATGTACCATCTGAAACTAATGTGAACGGCTAGGAGAGAACTCATTTCCGCGGACCATTTCTCTTGATTCATAGTGTGAAAAGTAAAAAGTCACTTTAACTAATAATATATATTGAACCCCAAAAGGGATAAACCAAAATTAATTAAAACTTGGTCGTTCCAATTGACTTGGTAGAAACCAAAAGTCGCCTACACTAAAACTACAACACGTTTTTTTTTTTTCTTTTTGAGCTAATGGACAACATTTACCACATGCTAAATGTGTGTTTTAGTTGTGTATATATATATATAAGGGGAGAGACCCCATCCTAGGAGACCAACATTATACGAAAACAGCCGGGAAAACGTTGGAAAAGTGAGAGGAAGAAACTATATGGATAGTTTCTTCCAAGAACTTCCTGACAATGTGTCTTGGTACGAGATTAATCAAATGTTGAATCCAAGTGCTTTTGTGCCATACACAAACAGACCCAGAAGCCAGATTTTGGATGGGGGCTCTAGTAGTAGTGGATTAAGCACTTCTACTAACATCAACAAGAGGATGATAGATTTCATGAAGCGAGGCTGGCCACCAAGGAGCGTAAATCAGGAATATGACAGCAAAAGACATCATGGTCATATAATGAGCGAGAGGTTGAGGAGAGAAAGGGAAAAGCAGGGTTACTTAGCCCTACATTCTCTACTGCCCAGCGGCACCAAGGTTAGTAGTCATCAATCCATGCATATATATTATGGTGGCTGTCACATATGCGTGTAAAATGAGGTGATGGGTTTTATTTCGTGATCAAAATAATGGTTTTGTTTACTAAATTGTTTCGAATGATATTAATTTACTGCAGAATGATAAGAACTCGATTATGCAAATGTCTGCAAGTAAAATTCAGGAGCTGAAGGGTTATAAGGAGAGATTGGAGAGGAGAAACGAGGAGTTGCAGGAGAGACTGGAGGCAATGGGATATGGAACTGAGAGGAGTAAAAAGATTACAGTAAAAGTAGCTAACCCCATTATATCTGGTGTGGATTCTATGTTGGATGTTCTAAACAGTTTGAAGAGCTTGGAAGCAAGAACTAGAAGCATTCAGTTAAACTTTTCTGATCATCAGGAAGTTGTGGCAGTAATGGAGATTGATACTGAGGTTAGTTCCACTTCTTCATTTCTTCATGCTTCAAATCAATGTTTCTTTTGCATGTGAGAGGATTGCCATCAGAATTAATTGTCTATGATCTTTTTTTAAAAAATGATCAAGATTGCACCAAACACGCCATTAACCATGAAGCTTTATATTTATGCCACACACATTTCTCTTTGCATATATTTAAGCAGAAGACATGATTTCTTTTAGACACTTAAAGAAACTCAGTTTGTAAAAAAGAAGTGCCAGTTGATCACAAGATATATAATTGCATATAAATCAAAATGTAATTATTACAGGAAGTTAGATTACTAACTGCAGCTTTTTCAATTGTTTCAACTTGGAAGCTTGAAGCGGCAGAGATAGAAGAGGCCGTCAAGAGAACACTAAGAGGATCTTGAGAGGAAGCTTCTTTCAGCTACCCCGAAGGTTGGCTCAACTGCTCCAGAACATGAACCTTCTTTCTTCTATACCAAGAAAAAGCGTACACTCGGGGCAATACGTGGCACTTTCATATGCATTATTGACCGGGCCATAAGAATCCACGTCAGTTCTCTTGTACATATATTATTGACCTCTAGATGTGTGTTACATTACTATAGTGTGATTTATAAATAACAATGACGTGGAAGCGTATTGTTGTTCCTATGTTGATCATTCGGGATTATAGATGTAATTAAAGAAAGTTTACTAGAGAACCCGGAACCCTTTGTTGACTAAACCCAGAATTGGGTATAAATTAGGCGTTACTCGATCTGCTGCCATGGCAAATTTTTAATTTATTATGAATTTTAAAAAGGCTATTGAGCATCCCAGTTTGCTCCAATAATACTTTCTTATAATCCCAAAATTCTCAAAGACACAGCTCCCCTATATATTCATGTTTCACTGATGATCTAATTGTGTTCTCTGATGGAAGTTTTCATTAAGTTGAGGTCATATTATCATCGAAAAAAAGTTGAGGTCATTTATGGCATATTTTTAATCAATTTCTATGTTCTTTCTGATTTGGAAGTCCAACCTCAAAGATGCTATTGTTTATTGTTGGTTCTAGTCCTGGCCAAGCTACTCATTTAACATCCATTAGTGGATTCAACATTGGCGAGCTGCATGTACGTCATCTTCGTGTCCCTTCAATCTTTGGGATATTGAAGCTCATTAACTGTAGCCTCTCATGGACTAGAAAACTTTGGAGGTTGGCAGGTGGACTGCAAATTCTTGTCTTCTTCGGGGAGGATATGTAGCTAATAATTTCTGTAGTGATTAAGGGTTAGGATTTTTGGACAACTGCATTCCTACTTTCACCTAAAGTTGTGAAAGAAAATGACAGGAGCTGTAGTGCCTTTAAACTGTCAGGGTCCCCTGACTCTTAAAGGTTTCTTGCTGTAATCTATGAGTGCCATGGCAAGGAAGCGGATTAGGCATACAAAAGCTGGTATTAGTGTTTAATGCTTAACAGAGCCGTCTCGGATAAATTCGGGGCTCAGAGCGAGAATAAAAATAGGGGCCCCTTATTACAAGATAAAGAACACAGATCTGGGTTTGTTATGAGTGAAACGACTCAAGCCCATCACTGTAAAGTATGGAGAGAGATAGATATCTTATGTCTCCATCATCGTAAATAAATTTGGGAAAATAAAAAAAGAAGAAAGAGATAGACTTTATTTGCAGGAGTAAATATAGCCTTGTATAGGAAATATAAAAAGAAACTAAATTTTTTTTAATTAAAAGCATCAACATGTGACGTGGGCTCCATGAAAAGGGGGCCTGAGCTTGTGCTCACCTAACTCTCCCTATTAGACGGCTCATGCTTAAATCGGATTGCAATTCGGTGGTGCATTCTTAAATTACCAAAAATCAGAAATCATTTCTTCTGGAGCATAAAAATTCTCGTTCACTTGTCATTATCAGCAAGATCTGAATGCTTGAAGGATTGGTTGGGACGAAATGGTGGTGATACTGCTACTTATTTTCTATGCGGATAACTGCCTTTGCTATTGTTTTTTCTTTTTTGGGGGTCAATCTTTGTTATTGTTCTAATCAATGGACTTGGCAAGTTCAGCTTCTCCTAGGTTTGAAGCTTTGGCCACGTTTCTTACAGAGTCACCTGAAATGGTGATTCTAGAATGACTACACAATCCAACCGAACGGTGTCATAACTCATAAGTCAAAACGCTAGAACCCAGATTCACCTCATCTGCTATCGTCCGTCCTATGTATCCATGTCACAGCTCTCAAAGAGAATTGATGATGACGCTAGTGGCGCCTTCTGTAATAATGAAAGATGACATGCCTCTCAAACTATGATGTTAAACCGGAGTAACACTGAATGTTATTTATTAGAATGCAGAGGACAAAACTGAATCTTCAAAAGCACAAGGCAAGACCGAGTCTTGAGTGACTGATGTTAGTTCGTAGAATGCAGAGGCCAAAGCTGAAAGAGAATTGTTCATGCCGCTAGCGGTGCCTTCTGGCTTCTGTAATAATGAAGATGAGTCTAGAGGTCATACCTTTTCAGAGTTTAATGTTAAACCGCAATGACACTGAATATTTACTTCTTAAAGTGCAGAGGGGCAAAGCTGAATCTTCAAGAGCGTAATTGGCCATCCAATACGGAAAATGCTTCATCTAAAGATGGAGACTGAATTATTTAAGGCGTATTTCAGAAGTGATAATAAACATGCCAAAGTTTGTGCATATCACGATTTTACTTGTAACACTCTAATACAGTTTCAATGACAATAGTAGCGATTGAAGTTTTGCTTCGGTTTCGTTTATTGTCCTGCCTTCTTGTCTTACAGTGAAAACATGTATGCATTCATTTATTCCAATTGATCGTGCAGATGCATTGTCCGACTGCAGGAAACATGCACCGGAAATTGTAGATTAACAATTCCTGGTAACATCCTACTAATAGAAGACCATCCACATCCAGTACCTCCATGAGCAATCTCTATAGAATTGTATCATTAAGCATGCATCGGACAGTAAAGCAATTAGCAGAATTCTAGAGGTTTAAGATTAAAATGCCATAAGATAAAATCAGGTCCAGGAAAATTTATAACCTAACCATTACAACATTGGAATAAACCATCCAGAGCAAAAACTCAACTGTCACAACAAAAGCTAAGCCCAATGTCTAAACATAATAACTGAAATACAACAAATCTTATCACAGAACTACAACAACATAGCACAACATAGCTTTCTTTGGGTAACACAAACAGAGTACTGTATCCAAGTTGCTGCCAAACTCCTCACTTGAGGGGAATGAACCTGGATGAATGGGTAGCACCAATACCGGGTCTACCGTGCTTGACAGGCTTGTATGAGATGGAGAACTCAGCCAGGTAATGACCAATCATTTCTGGCTTGATTTCAACCTGATTGAAGGTCTTGCCATTGTACACTCCAATAATGCTACCGATCATCTCAGGAACAATGATCATGTTGCGAAGGTGAGTACGGACTGGTTCAGGCTTCTCACCAGGTGGGGCATCCCTTTTCTGGTTCAATGCATCAAAATCAAATAATTGATGTAAGCAAATATCAGTATGAACAACTATACAAGTAAAATGCCGAAAACACAGAAAGGTAGTATCATATGAGTAGGGATTAAAACAATTAAATATGTTACAGGTATTATTGCAACTCCAATGTTAATAAGAGCTCAGTTGATGTAGCGAACACTAACAATAAGGGAAAAAATCTACATCAGAATGATACCAGTATTGGGGACAGAAATGTCCTAATCTAAAGTTAAAAGAGGCTCAACTCTTAATTGAAAGACAAATTCAATACAACTTACAAAGAAGCTTAACTCTTAATTGAAAGACAAATTCAATTCAATACAACTTAAAAAGAGGATTAAGTCTTAATTAAAAGACAAATTCATCGCAATCCAACAAGCTGATCATTAAAAAACAAATCATCAACACTAGCTAATAGCTAACCTATCACACAATGAATCACAGATCCAACCAATAGTCACAATAAAATCAACCCAAAAACAAACAAACAAGCAACTAAGACCAGGCAAAGAAACATTACCGCCTTGCGCAGCTTCTTGATGAGAGCCATGGGCTTCCTCTTCAGACCCCTCTGGAACCTGCAAGCAAGAACAAAATACTATTCAAAAAGCTGTGCTAAGGCCAGAAATTTTCAACTCCTTCCTCTAATAAAAACATTTCGTGTAGGTAAGAAATTTTAAAAGGAAAAGTAAGAAAAAGAGGGCAAATAGGACTACCTTCTGCGAGCGCGAGCATTGAAGAGCTTGACGAGCTCATCGGTGGACATGTCAAGCAAGGCATCCAAATCCACTCCTCGGAAGCTGAACTTCTTGAACGTCCTCTTCTTTGGTTGTCCTGCAGCGACCTCTGGCTCCACATCCGCCTTCATTTTTTTTCACAACCAAATCGACCATGTTAGACTTTCGCTCTACTACATTTCTACAGTTACATGAACTTGTTCAAAGCATAAGAGAGTAGAAGAGAGGGTACTGCAACTCACCATGGTTGATGATTTTGCGGAGAGAATCTGCTTTGGGTTCGGCTTCGGCTGCGGCTGCTAGGGTTTGGTCTGAGGCGGATGAAATGAAAGCGGATTTGGCGTGAGATGCTTATAACTAGTGTGGGGGTAAACCCTAGTGGGATATGTTTGCTGTCGAGGGTCCCGTTAATTTTTTCATTTGCTATTTGGTCCTCCTCTGCCTCACTACCGCTGGGCTGGACTTTGGTTACTTCTATCTTTTTGGGATTCTTCTTCTGTTTCCTTGCGTAATTGGGCGTGTTTGTTGGGTGAAGGCCTGTAGAGAAGGGCCTGATTATGTTTTCTTTCACTGGTAAATTTGGGCTTCTTTGTTGGGCTAAAAGCCAGTGCAAGGGCCTGTTCCAGGTCTCAATGGAGGAGAGGGCCTGGTTATGTTTTCTCTGGAACACTTGGGCTAGGGCTCCCGCGCCACCTCCTCAAGGTGCTGGTATGCCGTATTTGCCTCGGTGCGCGAAATTTGGTTGAGGTGGTTGAGATCAAGTCCTCTGGGGGTAGCGTTGTTGGCCACCCTGGGTGTGTTCTGTGCCAACTGTGACCTCCTACTGTGCCCCATGTGTGCAAAGGTGCAGCTAGGCTCTAACCAGAAAGATCGAGAAACTTCCTGCCGGAGAGTCATCCAAGGCTCCACCAAAGAAGAAAGGCCTTTGTTGTGTTCTTTAATCATCAACCCCATTAACTGCTTTACAAATAAAAGAGAGTACGTTACTCCTTTCAAGTTTCAATTTTTTTTGTCCGGAGCGGGAGATGCCTTTCAATCATGAAAATAAATAGTAAACAAAGATTCAGACGCATAAAACAAGTTAAAGATACAAAGCATCGTTTGAAACTTCATAGTTCCTAATCTTTTGGGATGATGACTCTGACTTGTAACATTTTGAATCCTACACATATTCTTTTTTTTTTTTTTTAGAATCAATCCTACACATATCGAGTGTACAAGTTTCTACGTATTTCTCGTCAAAAGTTTCATAATTAAGCTTTAGGAGGGAATAGCCTATTTGTGTCATGTAACACAAAAACAATGATCTTCATACCCATTTGATTCGAAAAACATGATTCTTATATATTTCATGAATCAACCATTTGACTATTGAGTATAATAGACCAAAATTTTCTCACAATCACAACAAGGGTGAAGAAGACTTAGATCGTAGTGAATGGGACTTAAGAAGATTCTAGATATGGGATCTAAACAAAACAACGGCTAACAAATGCGCCATAGCTCCTGATCAAATGTAATAGATGTTAGAACGTGTAGCGCGTGAGATGCCCTCAATTTCAAACTCGTTTTGGCTCGTGAAGAATGCTTCTTCTTCCTAGTAACCCCACAAAATCCTTCCCCTTTTCAATCAACCCAATAAAACGTTTATTATCCTTCAAATCATCCATACCAAAAGCTAGATCTAAACTATTAACGCAATCGGATCTTGGCCTGGGAAGCATTGATTTAGGTGGTGGCTTCTCCTTCAGACTTCAGTGACCGGCAGCTTTGTCGACTTCTTCTACGATGGCGTAGGGAGAGCTACTTAATTAATCCCCTCCATTTTTATTTAATTGAGATTGTTGAAATCAAGTATTAGATTACCTAAAGTGTGTGTTTCAAGTAGAAGTGTTGTTTGTGATGTCGCAAGGTAAAGCGGGTGGTCGTGGTCACGGTGGCAGCCGAGGCAGTGGTTCTGATAGAGGTAATGGTGGCCACAGCTAAGTACTTTAACCCATATCAAACCTATTCCTAAAACTTTACCACACGCCGCCCCTGCAATTCCTAGCAATTCTAAACAAGAACAAACTTCTTTCATGGCGATGAAAAAGGCCCATTTGCAACCGACCGCATGAGTTAAAATCAATCTCTTTCTCTCTTCCAACATTCATTCTATTGCCTTTTTACCCATCACCCATCGTTACTCCACTCTTTTCTTCCAAACTCCTTCCTTTCCTCCCACCTTCAATTCCTCATGCGCCCTCTCCTCTCCACCACTAACCGCCCAGTCACCAACCATGAACCACGACCCTCAAGAACTCCAATAGAGGGTTCTTATGAGAATTTGAAGTCAATCGTTATTTGAAATTTCAGTTGGTTGATGTTTGGATTTCATGAGTTTGTGTAAACGAACTTTATCGAGCTGAGTTCGAGTTGCAAGATGATCTATCGATCTTGAGCTCAAACTCGATCAATCTCGAGCTCGAATTCGAACTTGACAATTTGTTTGACGAGTCGAGTCGAGTCTGACACTACTCGGCTTAACTCGGCTCATTTACTCCCCTAGTTGCATATATATATATATATATATATATATATGTTTGTGTACTTTTTAGTTTCAGTTGTGCGTGATAACTTGATCATTATGTGAGGGTGTAGCCCAATAAAGCTACTATGTAGTTATTCGAAAAAGGCTAAGCTCAATTAGAGTTTAAGCTCATTAATTAGGTTTGAAACCTAATGGAGCCTACCAAGTTGTATCATTCAAGTCTTAATCTATTATTCATGATTGAATCTTTTTTTTTTCTATTTTCTCATACATAGCTGGTTATTTCAAGCTTAATCAAATATTTTTGAATTGAACTTAATAAGATTTTTCTAATGAGCAAAACTTGAATATATTTATTGAAACACAAACAAACTTGATACTTTAGGGGGCTACAGCTAAGCTTGGGGATTAGATGGTTCCATATTTCATGAGTCAAGTTGCTCCTATTTTCCTAAAACTATTCCTCTTGAAGCTTACATTTGAACTTGACTTTTTTACTCCCTTACACCTACGGGGATGGAAACAACTAACTTGATTAGAAATGCATATGCTTTATTGATTTCTTGTTCCAAACCATGTAACTTTGTTTTTCCTATAAATCTTGCTCGTGTAGACTAATATCTCAAGGTGATATATGGTCTTTACAAGACATTTATGTTCTTTCTCCAATTGTACATAACAGTAAAAAACCATTAGTAAAAATAAGAACTAAGAAAATTCATGAAATATACATAAGTATAAAGTATCCTCAAGTAATATTAATAATAACAAATCACAGACAGAAGTCGAACTGCATGCATAATAAATTAATAACGGTTTAACAAACCACACAGTATATGCTATTGCACCACAAACCTAAGAAGGTAAATTTGATAGTGTTCAAGTTGGTGAGTAGTTATATAATAATTAATCAATTTTTTTAAAGATAATTTTTCCTCTTAAATGAAAATAGCGTTAGAATATTATCATTTAGGAAAAAGAATTATTAATATATAGCATACTGCGGAAAATGAGACGCCCCGACCCGTATTTACCGTACACAGTAAACACGTGCCGGAACTATGACAACCCAACCCAATAAAGCCCAAACAACAGTGTATAAATCAATAAATTGGCCAACGGCCCAGTAACAAAACTGGAAACCGGCCCTTCGGCCCAACATGAAACTCGTCACCCGAACCTCGGGGACATCAACAACAATAACTATCTGGCCCAATGGCCCAAATACCACAAATACACAGCAGAAGTCCTAACGATATGCACAGCGGAAGACTTATGACTCACATGACAACATAAGTAAGCCCAATGCAACTAATGGATCCGAGTCCTGTCCGAGGATACGCTTCAGCTTGCCCGGTATGTTCCTGCACTACAAACAACTCATCCTACGGGATGAAACCCCGCAGGCGAGGGGTGAGTCCGAAACGCTCACCGACGAAAGATAAACAGTGATATATTCAACCGCAATACTTTCGAAGTAAAGCAATCATCAAATCAGATGAATCTATCACGAACAACATAACAGTGGATAACAACTCATACAACAACAACAACAGGGGTAACCAACACAAACAACATGGCAGAGAAATCTACTAAATCACATCAAACCAAGACTCAAAGAATACTTTTTAATTTTTATTACCAATTTTATCTTCCGGGCCCCGTCACTGGACAAGCTAGGGTCGTACCTGGTTATTAACTAATTCTGGATGCCAGGCCCCACCACAATCCGGGATCAACATCCCCATATCTCAAATCCGGGATCAACATCCCAATATCTCAAATCCGGGGTCAACACCCCAATATCACAAATCCGGGATCAACATCCCAATATCACAAATCCGGGGTCAACACCCCAACCAACAAACCCTTTGGCAAGACACCACAGAACTAGTCTCTAACCATCTAGTCGTACCACTACTTTCCAAGTGACAATTATATCATCATCTCACTTTCAATTCCAGTTCCATTTCCAATACTCATTATTCTTTTCCCAATTATCCACATTGACCAGTTCATCATTATCCTCTACACAATATCACCAATCCAATAACACAGTCTAACATCAACAATAACAACATCACAGCAGTCATGATCATCACAGATTATTTCTCAAGCTCAACCAATCTGCAATTTCATATCACTAATTACACACAATCAACAGTACAACAATTATTCACAGTATCCACATGGTCAATCCACACAGCCCAGCAACAGCAACAACATTCATGGCAATCAAATAACTAACAAGAATCATTTCAACGGTTCAATCAAACAACAAAGCATACACAGTATTACAGGTACATATCAAGGTTTATCCATCCTCACCTGGTATGTCTCTGAAACTGCTATCCGGTAAAATCCCGATACCCTATATGTACATATAGGAACACAATAGTCACTTATAATGCACAACAAAATGATTATGCATGATACCGGTTTAGCAATTGTTATACGGCTTGTCTTATACCAAGTCTAATTCTTATTATCTCCATGTTTTTCTTCAATATGAATTTAGCCTCTTTAATCGATATACCAGTCATACTCGATCTTTAAGTTGAAAACCGAAACCGAGCTCCAAGCCGATATCCCGACCCTTTAGCCCTTTGTCGATAAGGAAAAACGTAAACATATTAAAAATACATATATACATATATACACGTTTTTTCCACATAAATCGATATTAGATCATACGTATATCTGGTGTGACAATATCTAAACATATATAGTAGGCAATTCCCATTTTACCATATATATATTTATGTGATAAATAAAATTGTAACTTCTTTTTTTTAGCTAAACATAATTTAGTAGGTTATATATATATAGTCATTTATATGTATGTGTTTATAATTCATAGATAATCATATATATGTTTTTAGTTTACATTTGACAACTAAATCAAGTTAATAAGTATTTTTGGGCCTTTAATTATTAACAGTCCAAGTATGAATTAAATAAACCGGATTACTATAGGTCTTTCTAATAGTCCAACAAAGAATAAAATTATAAATCAACCACCCATTCGTCAACCACCCACCAAATCAAACCCATCCACAGTCTAAACACCCACAATCTTAACCGTCAACACACCCAAGGAATCAACACCCACACCCACAGCTGCAACGTCAACGCCATCCAAGCGAACCAACACTCACAGCAACCCCACAATCGACGTCAAGCCCACACACAACAACCTCGCCAATCAACCAACACAGACCACCAACAACAAATCCAAACAAATCAGCCACTAACCTTGGCTAGAACAATAGAATGAAACCAAGAGAAGAGAGGGAGAGACGCAGCCAAGACTTACCCGGCCTCGGTGTCGGCGCACCCACGGCGGCGGCGTCATGAGTTGCAGAGGAGAGGGAGAGAAGACGTGAGACTGAGAGAGGGCGGAGGAAGATGGAGGAGGAGAAGATGGGAAGCAAGGGAAGAGCAGGCGTGAGGGAGAAGGGGAAAACAGAGGCGAGAGGGAGAGAGGTGCAGGGAGGAGGTGACGGCTGTGGTGGTCTCATGGGTGGCTCGGTTGCAGGGGTCAGGGGAGAGGTAGAGAGGAAGAAGGAAGGGAAGAAAGGATGGTGGGGGCGGTTGATGGGGGAGGAAGGAGAAGAAATTAAAGGAAAGAAGAAGAGGAAGAGACAAGGTGAGAAAAAGAAGAAAAGATGGGAGGGGCCGGCAGGGGTTCACGAGAGAAATAAGAAGGGTGGCCGGCGGCTGAAAGGGAAAAGAAGGAGAAAAGAAAGAAAAAGAGAAAGAAAAAGGAGAAAAGAAAGGAAGGGAAAGAAAGGAAAGAAGAGAGGAAAGTGGGGCCCGTGTGGCTGAAGAAAAACCCGGGAAAGAGAAGAAATGTAGCCGGGAAAGAGGAAGAGGAAGGGAAGAGGAGAAAGAAGAGTGGCTCGGGCAAACCTCATATGGCCGGTCCGGATTCTCGCGTCGGAATCTCGTAGACGCAGGAATACTCCCGTCTTTCCGACAAATCCCGTCCCGAGTCCAAAAATACAACTTGGGCTCGGAAAATCCGATTAATCCTCCTGAACGTCGTCCAAGTCTCGGAACTGGAAACCGAGGCTCGGTTAGTTAGGAAGATACTCCCGAGCGCGGGAAAATTCTCGGTTTCGAAAAACGACTCCCGATTTACCTCGAATTAATTACCCGAGATTAATTCAACAGTAAATCACTGTATAACGACTTTAACAGTCCCGGTAAAAATCCAAATTTTACCCGGGCTGTTACAGAAAATATATTCCAGCACTCCATTTCAGTCCGTCATGTTGCAAAATATAATATATTGTTACAAGGTGGCAGACTTCAAATACTTATAATAATAATATTATATTTATATTGATTTTTTTTGGTACATGTTATATTTGCATGACGTATACGGTTAGATATTTATAAGTATAGGACGTGTCGTGTTGCGGGCTAAGTTCTCCTGTAAAGGAAAGACATGATATTATGGTAAGTTTTACTTTTTGAACCAACTGTAACAGTATTATGGTAAGGTAATCCCGAATTTCGACAAAAGAATAAAAAGATGGTAAGGTAATCACCTCAAGAAAAAAGAATCCCCTCTACCGTGGATAATCCTCCATCCGACGACCAATATATTCCACCGTCACAAATTTAGACCACAATCCGCGGGACACACCTGCCACCAATCACATTCCTCCAAACCCCCACACCTTTCTCACCGTAGATATCACCTCAATCCAACGATTCATATCAACTCTCGTCCCTCGCCTCGGATTACGATCCGCGAGAACCCAATTTCCACCAATCACACTCCTCCTCCCCCATTTCCCCACTTTCCCCCTATAAATAGCTCCCATTTTCCCCCAAAAAAAATTCACTTCACTTCACAAAATCCCTCCTTTCTTCTCCTCCAATCTTTCAAACCCTTTAGCAGAGAGAGAAGAAAAACATGGCCGCTGCAGCCAAAGCCAAAGCCAAAACCGCCACTGCTCCAAAAGCGGCTACCAAGTCGAAGAAATCAGCCTCCTCGGCTCCCTCTTCCGCTCCCAGGAAGCCCAGGAACCCTCCCTACGCCGAGGTATGACCTTCAAAAAACGACCTGTCTTTCATAGTAGTTTCATGGAACTGTCATTTGTTTTTCTCTGTTTGGTTTGGTTTTGATTTTTTTTTTGATTTTATTTTTCTTTTAATATGCGCAGATGATAAAGGAGGCGATTGTGGCCTTGAAGGAGAGGACCGGATCCAGCCTGATTGCGATCGCGAAGTTCATCGAAGAGAAGCATAACGCTACTCTGCCCCCCAATTTCAAGAAGCTGTTGTTCGTTCAGTTGAAGAGGCTCGTCGCCAATGGAACGCTCGTTAAGGTCAAGAATTCCTTCAAGCTCCCTCCCAAGAAGTCGTCGTCGTCTCCTTCTTCTTCCCCTGAAGCCGCCACCGCCGCCGTTAAGAAGCCGGCTGCAGTGGCCAAGCCGAAAGCAGCTGCTGCAAAGCCGAAGAGTGCTGCCGCTCCGGCGAAGAAGAGGAAGGCGGATGGGGCTGAGCCGAAACCGAAGAAGGCGGCTAAAACTGCCGCCGGGAAGTCCCCTGGGAAGAAAGCGAAGGCGCCGGTGAAGGCAGTGAAGAAACCCAAGAGCATCAAGTCGCCGGTGAAGGCAGCAGCAAAGAAGCCGAAGAGCATCAAGTCACCGGTTAAGAAGAAGGCGGCGACGGTTAAGAAGGCCAAGTGAAGAAGGGGAAATGCGTTTGTTTGTCTGTTTGTTTCGGTTTTCAGGGGTAGGTTTGTAGATATGAGGGTTTTGTCAGGGGTAGTTTGGGTATAGGTGGGGTATTATTAGGGCTTTATTGTAAGTTTCAGTTTGGATTTAATTCGAGTTCTCTTATTGCAAATTATCTCGTGTTTTCCTCTCAGTATTTGGTTTGCCGGTTTGGTGTGCTAAAAATGAATATCCTAAAAGAAAAAAAAAATAGAACTTGTTTTACTGCAGTCGAATTACAATACAGTCCCTGCGTTCTCTGGATTCACATCCGCAATCTGGTAGAAAATGTAATGGGCCGGTCCAAATTGGATCAAGGTTAAGCAAAATATATAATTTGGGTCGGTGAGAAAAATAGTATTTATAAGAAATCCAATAACTCCGGAGCCCTCAGTTGTTGTTGTTGGGTTTTTCGATGTTCTGAACCGAAATTTTGAGCTCGGACTGAATGGTGGGCCTGGATGGGGACATGACAATCTCATTCCAGACGGAGTCGGGCTCGAATACTGGGCTTGGGTCTGGGTAGAGATCATATACGGACTCGGCGTTTGCGTTCAGATTGCTAACATTTGTTAGGCATTTGATTTGCTGGGGTTCAATAAGCAGATCGTTGTCTCCGTCTTTCCATGCTATCAACTGCAATTTCACACCAAGATAAATCAGTAAATGTATCTTTTGAGTCCTTGACCGTGAACTGACTGATGCGACTCTACAATTGAAAATCCGAAAGGGGGCGATGTGGATATGAAACATGTGGTGGGTCCAATGAAACAAAAGATAGAAAGCAAGTTTGGGGGATCAGTTCCCTGTCGCGTTCATGATTGAAGATCTTATCCCAAAAATACCAGCGGAGAAAACATAAAAAAAAATCACATAGAAGAAAACTTAATAAGAGAAGGACAAGGAGGAAGTGTTAACCTTTGGTGGGCCTCCAATAGAATTGGTGCAATAGAGCCTGGCATTGTCAACAAGTTGGCAGTATCTTGGGAATGCACTTGCAAATCTCTTGTGGGAATTCAGTTGTGAATTCACCCTCACTGCCCTTCCAGTAATTACAGCTCTCCTGTTCAAATCCCCCCATTTTCCCCCTCTCAGTTTGTGAAAAATTAAAAGTATACAAAACTAATTACCGCCACTAGTAGCTGGTGATCAGTGGAATTGTTGTAATTCATACCTGATGCCTCTGATCACTGCAAGATATGCATCACAAACAACTCCTACCATCTCTATTCTGTAAGGTTTCCTATCGGGCACTGCTCCATTTTCCTTGACTTGTTGGTCTTGGTCTTGGTCGTCTTCCTCTACTTGTTCCCAGTAATTTTCTGTGATGGTGCCATCCTCCTCTACCTTGTACCCTACTCCCATTCGGTAGCGGTGCTTATGCACATTTCGTGCCATGGCAATGGTCTGCTCCACAAAAGGTTCCCATGATAAGGTACCATCCATGATCACATCCCGCCCCTCGTTTAGTGCGGTGACTAGCAGTGATGATGCAGCATCGGTGGACGATTGGTGCACCTAGATAAAAAAAACAAACTAATTAATTAACATAAATTGGCACCACTATATTAATTAGTGGTCTAACATTGAATTAATTGTAACCCATGATTCATTAATTAAATTTCAAGACGTGTTTATGAAATACTTATTGGACAAATATTTAAACTCTTCTTAATGTTAGTACCATTTCCGCAGTTTGAAGCATGTCATCATGGTGACCCCTAGAGCTTAGGGCTCTGTAAAGGACATCCGATTCTTTGAATGCATCTGCCTCTACCACCACCGCTTTTTCCTTTGCTCCTGCCCAAAATGGCCTGCCAAATTATCCATGAAGATATATAATTGCATTAATTAAATCACCACACAATTAACGCTGACACTATGTGCAATTAATGGCAGAAAATGCATGCAGTCATTAATGTTACTCTTTGAGGATCTCTTTGGCGACAGTGCTCTTGCCGGCTCCCATCCCACCACCCATAAGAAGAAGCACAGGGCTCCTCTCACTAAGGGCTACAGGCACCATCACCTCTGTGCACCGTGGTTCTCCCTTGCCAATTGCTTTCATTTCTTCCACTAGCGTAGAGAACACTCTTGTCACCTTCAAGTCATTGGCCACTCTTTCAAATCTTTGTTTTCTATCAAACCACATACAAAAACATGCCATCCCATGAGTGATATAGATTAATTACGCACTACAAGTTTATCTTACTATCGCTAAGCTCTAGCTACAGAGTGTCAATTCTTTTCTGTAAATGTTTTTTCCAAGACAAATCAATTGTTAATTAGAAAATTACAATATCTTCACGCATGCACCGCGCATCGTACTGGAATACACAATTCCTATGGATAAATATCCATGGCCTGCATTAGTTTCTTGGTGTTTTGCCTAAAACTTCAAGGATAGAGCGCTGAAAAAGAAAGGAAAGCTAAGCCCCACAGAATCCCAAGAGGGAAAAGACACAACAACAACTGTAGGCACTTTTAATAATTCGGTAGTAGAGAGAAACAACCACCAGACCAGAGTCGTTTGAAGCTACTAGGTGGCACCTTATGGGGAATTTGGACAAGACACGAAATCACGACAAAAAAAAAAGAAAATCACACAACTGGCCCTTTGAACAATGCGTAGTGGGGTGGTGTAGTGTAGGCACTAAGAACCAATTGCAATAGAGACTCTCTCTAATTTCTTTTTCACCCCATGAAGTCTTTGCTGTCGTGCAATTTAATTGGAATGGTATCGTCTGAAGTTGACTCGAGATATTTATCTTCCTTCCTTCACCAATGAGTAGTTTGGCCCGCAGCCCGCCAAAAGCTAATTTGGTTTTTACTAAAAGCACGCCCCGGCCAACCTTAATTGAACTCTACAATCTTCTAATTCTATTCTACTACTAGTAGTTGCCCATGATTCAGTGGCCTAGCAACTAACTTAATTACTTTTCTTCCCCAATTACATACACAATAAAGTTAACACGTGCCTTGACATATCTGGATTATGGCTTTTCGTCAAATCATTAATGCTTCACGTTCGAGTTGGTAGTTCATATATAAAAATTCACTCTGAAATATGGTAATGTTTCACAAACTATTCATGTACCAAACTGAATCAAGTCACGTCTTCTCAACTCAACTTTGTCTGTAAGAGTACGTCTATATATGTACTAGAGAGTCTATATTTATGATCATTAAATAGATATGTTCGTACTTGAGGGATATTATTATAATATTTCAAGTTGATGAAGGTTGTTAATGGAAATTATTAGGAATGATTAAGTCGTTACCAACTGGAAATGATAATTCTGATTAAGCAAAGGGGAGTAAATGTACAGTTAATACAGCTATTTTCTAAATTAAAAAAATGGTTAGAAAAAGAAATTGCGCATGATCGAAGGAAGATAGAGATTAGTACCTTGTAGCTGCCATTACAAGGCTCTTCAGCTTTGGTTTCCTATCAGATTCAACATCCATCACCTGAAAATTCAAGACAGACCAAGACCCGCAAAAATAAGCAAAAGCACAAGAAGGGTGAGCTTCCACCTTATTATTATCAAAGCAAAGCGAGTTATGTGGTCCATCTCTAGATGAAGATTTTTGGATAGTAGATAAAATACACACCGGCATGCATATTAATAAATTACCTGACTGATGATAAGGGATGCTTTACTCCAGTGAAATGCAAAATAACTGAGGATGCACCTATCCAACTCTTCTATGAGCTTCACATACTTGGCCTCCGCCTCAGGTTCATTAGCCAAGGATTCATAAACACTGGCCTCACACCCTTCAGTCCTCCTCAGATAATCATAAGCCAACTTGCAAAGTTGTGGACACTCATTTGGATCCTCAAAACCCAGTTGCCTAGCTGCAGAAAGTCAAAGGCGAGACTTTGAATAGAAGAAAGATGCAGACAGATTTTAGATGATATATATACAAAGCACAGCTTTTAATTGAGTTATATTTGCAGGAGGGTTCTTTCAGTTCATTAGAATGTATTACATACATTTATACTACTAGAATCTCTGCAAAACTCACCAACATAATGGGAGAATCTTTCAAGACCTCCAAAACGTCCAGATTCTGTTCTGTTCAACTTGGGAACGAGGTTTTGGCCTTCCTTTCCAGCTCTTGACTTGCGCCGGAGATAGTGTGTTGCAGCGGCGGCGGCGAAGCCAACGAAGGAGGCAGCAAGAATATGCGCAAGGACGAGCTTGTCATGACCATTTGCTGTGAAGGAAATTTTGATTACCATAAATTGGCAACAAAAAGAGGAAGAAAGATGGAGAAAGAGGTAGCTTAACTAATTAGCTAGTAGGCAACTTACCATGCTTGATCATCTTGATGGATTTTGGTGCCACAAAGGCTGAAACTGAGATTGGTTTTTGATGAGGAGGGGATAATTGACTTGTTAGATAAAGACTTTGATGTTTTTTATTGGTTTTTATACATAGGTGAAGATGAGAGGGGACCTTTGTTGTTTGTTCAAGAAAAACCAAAATATTAATATAGGGTGGTGGAAGCCTTAAGAGGTTTAGGTTCAAGTACCACTTTACATATTTTGAGTATATTAAAAGGACAGATCGAGTCTGCCATTATTTTGGATTGTTTGACGAGTTTGCTGGTAGAAGCAACTGTAATAGTACTAGTAATGGTTGGATTCCCATTTCCACGTTCTTTTAATGTATAAATGGCTAAATGCTTACTCTTTCTTCCACATCAATAGAGAATGGTGCTGTTTCAGGGAAAAGTGAATAAAAAAAGACTAGAGATGCCTCTGCCTTTGTCTTTGGTCAGTGTCTTCTTTTCTACGGAAATTTATATATTGTTTTTACTGTGATATCGCAGCAACCGTGGGCCAGTGACTTTAGCAACGTTAAAAATGCCGTTCTTTGTTGGTAATTAATTAATCAGACATAATTATATTACCACCTCCTCGATGAATCTTTTTTCTTATTCTTAATATGATACTAGAGATAGACGACTGCTACAGTGCTACTCCTCAGGTCCTGTACTCTTCACAGAATTGTCACCCCCATTCAGAAATTTTTGGGTCAAAAAAAAGTTCAAGTTGCTGAGGGGTTTCTCAGCCAGCTTCAATGAGGATGATTTTACATAAAAGGATAAATGTTTACACCGATCGTAGCTTCCAAAACTCAACCAACTCTCCCTTCAAGCTCTTTCCATATCTTCTACCTTCATTGTTTTGAGGTTTCATCATATCAATTATCAGATATCTAACTAATCAACTTTTTACATCAATAAATTGTTGATGTTGCTGCACAATACATACATACACATGCATCTAGCGGTACTCTAAGGAATACATAGAGTTGAACACATATAGTAAAATAAGAAAATTTTCAAAAAGCTAATCATAGGTGATTCTCTAATGCGGACGTTATATTCATTATTAAACTTGTTGAAGAGATGAAAGGAATCAAAGTATATCTCTCTTTTTTTTTTTTTTAATCAGAGGATTAGGTTTAGCTTAACAAATTTTAATTGAATAGCCATGTGGAGCTTAATTCATGTGCTTTTACCTTTTACTTTAATTGTGGAAAAGAAATGTCAATATACACGACATGAAGAATATCATACAAAATATACTTATTCTAGACAGTAATCAGAATCCATATTGACGTAATCATTACAATTCTCATAAAGATATCTACCGAAAAATATCTAGAAAATGGCCATCCGGAGTATCAAGGATTAAATAAGAAACCTCCAATACAATCTTCTAATCGTGCCACAAACTATCCTAAGATAGATAAAATATCTCACTTAATCTTCTCGATAGCAAGCCACGCAACCATAACAGAAGCAAAGACAAATACAAGCTTTGAACAAAAGCCTAAAGAAATAAATCTGATGCCCCAAAACTGGGGGCGTAATTGTTGCAGTTCAAAAGATAAGCTACAAGGATGCAAATTTGTTAAGCTACAAAATGCAATCTCATATCCGAACAAATATCAATAAGAACAGTACTATGCCATAAGAACAAATATCAAGGATGCAAGTTTGTTAAGCTACTGTGATGTGTGACTTTCTTCTGGATGTGAACAGAAGAGACATGAAGCATTGGATAAAATAAAAATCCACCAAATGCGAAGCTTGGCTTGCGTTGCTAGTCTATTCTTCATAGACTTTTTCCTAAGAATAAATTGTATCTATTTCAAAATATCTATAATTTGAGAAGTCCTACGCGTATCTACTACAAGAAAAAGGGTTTTCCATGAGAAGATTATGTTGGATATCCTCTATTTATATCCTCGCCAATAATAATGAACAGAGAGAAAGATTCAGTGAAAATGCTACTGATACACTAATTCATTATTTCTTTTTTGGTATGAAAATACACTAATTCATTATTGAAACATAACCCATCTTATGATTTCTGTCCTCTTTATCGCTCCTTTGGCACCTTTTACGCAGAAATTCACTGGCTCCGTTTCTTTAACAGAACGAGAACGGCAGATAACATATAAACCAAAAACATACTGGTTAATATGTATGATTTTTTTAGCATCCAAAAAAAATGTATGATTTTCTTTTAGGTCGCCCCAATTACTCCCAGCAAATGTCGTTTTCCAATTCCATCCACATTACAACAATGTTTTGCACCTTATGTGGTATTGAAATAAAAATATAGGTATTTAATCAAGCTATGCATTGAGGACTTTTGGTGGGTGAAGAATCAATACAGCTGACACTTTTTTAAGTGATTGTTAAGATCTGGCATAGCGACAGAATCAAGTGGGACAATGACATACAACACTAATTAAGCAACTAGTCAATGAATAATTATACCCTAGCAAAGGTTAAATTGCTGGAAGCCTTAGTTGACTTCGAGAATGGTGTTAGTTCATGCAATTATTACAACCGGGGGATAAGACAAGAACTAGAAATGCCAACTTAATGAAATATAAATAAACTAGTGTCTGTTGATGCCATATCATGAATCAAAAATCAGATATAATATGGATTCTAACCCTTTTCTTAATGTGAAAACAATCTGCAATCTATTGCTATAAGAGTGCTTTTCTATGCAAATCACTTGTACATGAAAAAATAAGGTATCAAATTCACATGGTGTGACCATAACAAATTGAGCTTCATTCTATGTACATGAAAGAGGAATGAAAGGTTTTTATGTACAGAAGAATATTGGTCACCCTCAGTTTTGCAACAGTAACATATAGATCGTCACCTTTTGTAAGCAAAATTCATGTTTGCCTAGAAACCTAATGCTTTCTTGTCTTTGAGTTTCAATCTCAAATCCTCTTCTGATGGTATCTTACCGCCAGTTCTCAGGGTTGCAGACCACCATGCCATTAGCTCATCCTGGGAAAAAATTGCAGACATAGGATTAAAATTCTTTCTAAAAGTAAACTTACAGCTTGAGAGACAACATAAACGACATAGAGAAAACATATTGAGACTGACTAACCATTGCATGTTCACTAATCGAGTCGGTATGAGGATTATAATACATAAACAACATAAAAGGGCAATGCATTTCTGCTATTGCCAGTTTATGGACGATGAAATAATGAAGATGGTAAATGCAAACAAGGAATTAAGATCAAAGAATTGCTGGTAACAATAATAAACAATCAAACCTACTCAATAAGGCTAAATGGGTATTACTTCGGAAGGTATACACATATAGAGTCCACAAGGGGGTAAAAGGTGCATTAAAAATGCGCAATAATTCTGTTTATAGCAGAAGAAAGGTGTATAGACTATAGAACCCATTGCACATAGACCATAAATAAACCACTTGAAGCAAGATAATTCTAAGTACCTCGAGGAAATCATGGTTAGAAACATATTGACTCCCAACTAAACATTTCATCCCACCGACATCAACTGAAATAGAGTTCCTGGACTGCAGTGCAGAACTCCCCCTCTGTACTCCTGTGCACCAGAAGAAAGAGGGGAGAGGAGTCATTGTAGAACTTCACCATTGATCAAGTCGATCCAAATATGTCACTTTGCTCACTGAAACAATGTTAATAGAGTTCATATTCTGTTCCTTACCTGATATGCAAGCCACATAATATCCAGTTCCTCCTAATCCCTCTTCCCATTTTCCAAGCCTCAGGCGCAAGAAAAGACCGTCAATCTGTGAGAATGGGACCACAGAATTCATCCATCTGATGCCCCAGCAATGTAGAAAACATTAGCAAATAGTCAAAGATCAAGATGAATTGGTTCAAAAGCTTCAAATAATATAAAGGCAAAGAATGAGAGAAACCTACATCAAGATCAAGTTTTAAGTACTGGAACAAAGAAATCGGAGGAGATCGAGAAAGAATGAGATCAAAAGCTCAGCTCAGAAACTTATTTGATCAATGTTCGAGCATAAGATACTGAACCTGTAGGTAGGGTGGACTGCGGACACCAATATCTATGATATATAGTATGATAGTCCATTAAAATCCCTTGAAACCCAAAATCACCTAAACTCCAAGGGTGTCAGACATGCCACTACTTACAATGTCTTTAATGTCTAAAAAAAGAGGTATTGAAGCACCCTGAGGACTAAACAAGAAGATCTACTCAACACTGAAAACAATTGATGCCAGTTATCTAAAGGTTCTAAACTGACACATCTTTCATTCCAAAGAGAGTGGGAGGAAAAGGATTCAGATTTCATAAGAAGATTAGCAATTACATGCAACCTGGTCGGAAAATGCCTGCTAAAAGGGAGGAACATAAAGAAGCCAAAGACAGGTTATCTGGTTTGGTCTACTTACTTGAGGACATCTGCTCGAGATAAACGGAGTCTTTTCACAGCATCAAAGATTCCCTTTCGCACTTCTGAAATTTGATCATTGAAAATGTAGCTCAAAGGTATAGAAGGCTTCACTTCCAGCCTGCTTTTCTTGGAACGTGGGACAGTGTCTTTCTCAAACTCTTTACAATTCAACTGTACTCTTTTGGAAGAGCCAACTTCATTCAGTTTTCTATTCAGATTGAGATTTTTGTCCATTCTAGGATCATTCACATTACAAACTGCAAGTTCATCAGCGGCCTGCAACTGGCTACCGCTACCATCTGACAACTTTGAATTGTCTGCATTAATTGCATTAAGCTGAAGTTTACTAGGACCAATCTTGTCAACTGAATAGGCACTAGATTCTCCTTGACGTCTTGAGGCATTAGGGCATGTAACAGCCCAATGATTATGCTGAAAACATCTAATGCACACGGAGGGAAGTTCTCCTGCTAGATCATAAGACTTCACAATCCTCAGAAGATCTTCGAGCTCATTCCCCATTACCTCTGGACAATCTCGCAAATGGTGTCCCTTTGTACCACAAAAGAAACAAAGCAACAAACGAGATGAACTACCAGCGGCAGTTGATGTTAAGTTGTGTTTGAGGGCGTCCAATCTTCTTGCGAAGATAGAAGCCATTGCCTCTGAGCTTTTGCTTCTTGGAGAAGGCAAGAAAGGGCTCACTTTAGACATAGAGTTTTCTTCTTGCAGATCTTTGGCTTTACATAGACCAAATGAAGATTCAACATCTGCGCCACAATTTTCCAGATTCATTGGATCATCAGCCGGATGCTCCCTTACTGCCAAAACTTTCCGGTTGTCAGAATGCAGCTTAAGTTTCAGCCTCATTCCATTTGTTGAATGGTTGAGAGGTTCCCCTGTACTATTATTGGTAGGATCCTGATTCAACAGAGTAGCAGAAGCTTTTGAAGTAAACCGAGTTATCCACAAGCTTGACAGTGGATCACTTTGGTAACCAACATTATGTGCCGTCTTGCCTTCAGATGCTGGTTCAGAATCGGTGTTCTCTGCACTTGTCCTTTTAGATTTATCCTGACAGGACTTGGAGCCTGTTCCATCTTTGTCCTTATCAAGTGTCGAACTGTATGAATTCTTATTATCATTTGAATTACTCCGATTCATTTCCTGATGGCCAATAGCAATACTTTTAGACATGTCTTTAGTCCAGGCTGGCTGAGCTACTCCATTTCCAGACACAGACTCGTCGAAGTTGAGAAATTGCTTATAGGCATCACCAGTAACTGCATGGCAGGCTATTGGAGAAGCATTAAGATCACATGTCTTATGATTAAGTTCTTCAGATACAATATTTTCTTGAGGCTTCATCTTGGGACAATACAAGGACTGAAAAATTGATTGAAAACCCATAGTTTTGCAACCTGAACCTTGGTTTTTATTGCATGTGATCAGCTTCTGATCACGACTCTCAAGTTGATTATCACAATTTCCAAGGGTGAGAGCATGAGAAGGTACCTCATCTTGGTTTGATTTCAAGAATCCCTTCATCATGTTGGAGATCCAATTCATGAACGAGCTATCGTGTTTAACAACAGATGAGGAACCAGGACCTTGTTGAAATTGCATTTTGGCACTTTTTCTCTCAAAATTTAACTCTGGCTCAGATCTCCATCTTTTCTTCCTGGATGAAGATAGTTCTGCACTATTACAGCTTTCAACACTCCCATGGCTCTCATCCTCATTCGACCTTTTTCCCTTTACATTTCCATCGGATAAAGCCTTAGCCTTGCCTTTCATTTGATAGCTTTTGTTTCTGCTGTTTGATGGAGACTGCTTAACTGCACATGTCTCTCCAGGGAGCATCACATCTTCCTGATGTGAGTTACTTTTAATCTCACGAGCATCATCTGGACCTGTATTCTTGCTTGCTACATGACAAGACATTTCGTTCTCAGCAGTTGACTCCAGTCTTTCAAGAGGCAAAAGGGCAGGAGAAGCAATGTCCATCTTGTCTTTTCCCAATTTCTCCACAAACGAAGACGACTCCTCATGTACTTTTTTTTCTGGGGACGTTGCATTCTTGACTTTACTATTGGAAGCTTCATGTTCATTTCCCTTGCAAGCTTCAGAGGCCAAAACAAGTTCCATTCCTGTAGTCTGATTTCCAATGCCAAAATCTATCTCTTTCACTGTTGGCTTCTCAGAATTTTGATTATTATCTACGACATCACATGCCGGTTCATCTGCTTCAAATGGGAAAAAGAAGATATTAGTTCATTGTTAGTTGAAAGATAACCGATGAAAAGAACAAGTGTGTCTTCTGGAGAACATTACTTACCATTTTAACATTTCCTATTTCTTCCATACTTTTGTGTGATCTTCCCTACTCTATTACAAACTTTTGTGTGATCTTCCCTACTCTATTACAAATGATACCCAAGAACATTTTTCGTTTCATTTGACTTTCACATTATTAGCAGCCAAGAATGAAGTTCTTAGTTATATTCACAGGGTTCCGGATGAATTGCATTGGTTTTGATTGCTGGAAATGTATTATTGTCTACCTCATTATATCCAAATGGAATTTTTTTGTTACCTTTCCTGAGTTCATCATTTGATTCACTTATTTGGAAGATTCCTGCATCACTTGCACGGAAATGCATGGAATTCTCTCCACCAGCAAATTCACTTCTCAAATTAAATGCTGCAGCTGATGCAATAGCATTTTCTTCAATAAAAGGTTGTTCTGTACTTGCTCCACCTACCATATTACTAGGTCCTACATTCCAAAGCAACGACGGTCTGTTTTCGCAGATACTTCCGTCAGCACACTTAAGACATAAACCTCTATGTGGAGACCAAACTAATTCAGATAGGGGGCTGGTGGCTACAAATGTCATATCTAGCCTTGAACCTGCATTTGCACCTGCACCTGAATCATCGCTTACTCTTCTGCGACTGAGCTGATTGGAATCACCCAGAGATAGTGTTAAATCAGTTGCAGGATCAGTGCCTTTATCATTGGCATTCATTGTTTGTCAGAAAAGTCCTCAGCTGGCAATCCTGTAATGCCAATGAGGACCATGTCAGACTTCTCCATGGTGCTAACATGAAAAGCCAGCCTACATAGAACATTCAAAGCAATGTGTATTGATATGGAGCCAAGATTCAAAAGCAAGCCACAAGATAAAGTGCAAGTAAAAGCTATGATATTTTTTCTTTTGAGAATGAAAGATATTATTCCAACACTTGGAGGATTCTAGAAACACAACTTCCTCACCCCTGGTCAAAGGATGAAGGAACCTAGAGTTGAGTTGTCATGTGAGACTTTCCAAAAATGATTCATGACACCGCATACATACAATTCATCAAGTCAATGCCTGCTGTGCTTGAACTAGACTAAGCACAGTAAGAACTAAGGTTGTACCCAAAGTAGTGGTCCGGAAGTTGTGAAGATCATGTCATAAACCATCCAATCAGACTGCCTAAGCTTTTAGCGTGATCCAGAAAATAATTTTGCTAAACTTTCTCAATCCCATATAAGCAGATAGAAACTGTATCAGAGTACTTTCTTTGATAAGAAGAGAGTTAATGAGAATATAAAGATTACAAAAGCCCAAAAGAGGAAATCAAATACTTCTACCCTAAAGGAAATATAGAGGAAATGTGCAATAGAAGCTTCACTGCAGTGAAACACCATTCATTAACTGCTTTGAATGATCAGGTGGGTATTTGCAACTGATACTGCCAATTCAGAGCCAGAAGCATATTTGACCTGTAGGATGCAAATTATAAAACTAAGCCAGAGAGTCTTTATACCATGATCATCATTGATGATGCTCAGGTGCGCAATATTGCTGCTTTGATACTTCAAAGTCTTTGCACCTTATAAAAAAAAGACTTGTAATGAGAATTTTTGAAGTTCTGGTAAAAAATAACAATTTGACTAGTTTTTGCACCGCAGAAAGAAATTGATCCAAAAGGACATTGATCCCACAACAATGCAACATACATGGCATGACCAAACATATTAAGTGAGCAAAACTGGTACAACTGCAAGTCTGCCATCAAGAAAGTTCACAATCGCATGCATGAATCTGAACATTCCATCAGCAATGACTGTGGCTACACTACAGAGTCAAACAGAATGTAGATAATTGAAATGAAGCTAAGAAGCAGGGATGAAAACAACATGAGAGAATGATCATAATAATTAATAATCTAAACAGGCCAAAATTGCTGCACTTTCTAGAACCAAAAAGACCTAACAGAATGAATCAACCATTGGAATGATCACCAAAAAAAAAAAAAAACATACCATTTCATTGACTAACACAAATTATCACATAGGAAAGAAAGAAAAAAACTAATATTTCTTTGGAAACTAACAGCATAAGATAAGATAAAGCAAATGGTGTCTCTTCTACAACAAACAATAGATACAACAATAGATCATAAGTTGATGCATTAACTTAAAGTCAAGACAACAATATATTATTGTCTTAATGATCAATAAGTTAAGAAAATAAGGGAAATCAAGGAAAAAAAAAACACCATCACCAATCAAAGAAACATAACCTACTTGTAGCATAAAAAAATTCAGAGATACCCATGTAAGGAAAATCACAATTGATGGAGATCCACACACCTGATTTCACCTAATATCTGAAAGCTGAAGGGAAAAAACACTTTACCTGATTCCAAGTAGGGAAAGCACAAGAAAGAGAGAGAGAGGGAGAGAGTGTGTGTGTCTGAGGTTCTATCTATTACAGTGTTGTTTAAGTTGAAAGTTGTAACCAAAGTGTGTCCTGTTACAGAAGTTACAAATGTTACTTGAAGCCGTCTGTCGTCAGCCCAGTTTTTGGAATCTGGAGTATGAGGTCCCTGGAATGCCACGTGGAGGCATTGCATGCCAATGGTGTGAAGTTAAGGCAATTCTTTAAATCTTCCTTCTTTTTGTACTATCCCTCTGTTCGGTTATCCATCATCAGCAGCTGTCATAAAAACACACATGTGCTTTGCTTTTCGTGTTCCTGGGAATTTGGGGGAAAACTGTCCTTGGTTCTTGATGATTCTTTTTCTTTCTGGAGTCTAATAGATATGATGATGGATCAAAATCAATCAAATGACCATTTGATTTATGAGATTTTTTAAGAACTCCTTTTTGGTTTTGGCTAAGAAATGAATCTTTTCCCTTGGCCGTCATAAATGGTAATTAAAAGGATTTTAAGAATCTTAATGCATGGCCTTGAAAAACGTTAAGATAATCTACTGGATAATTAATAATATCATTCTTCTAGTGGAACCGATTTTTTTGTCCCAAAAAAGAAACGAATCGTCACAACAACAACAATTTTGTTCTTGGTTCGAGCAAGATTAGTCGAAAATGTAAAAGATCAAGCAGAAAGGAGAAGTCTTTGACAAAGGGTAAGCTTAAAAAATTTAATATTAAGTAATTAACTAGATTACCAACGTAAGTTTACAACGTAATCCGTTGACATCATCAGTGTCAGAGGAAGCAATATTTAATCCTTATATCTAAATAGTATCTAATTGTACTATATATGGTAAGAAAAAGAATGATAAGTACATAACCAAATTCTCTGACCTCACCGATGACAGACAAAGCAGGATCTTTATCCTATATATTAAACTCAATATTTTACCAAATATCGCCAAAAGGGAATCTTGAGTATATCTTTCTTGATTAGTCAAACTAAATCAAATTAGATTAATAATCATATCTGTCATGATTGTTGCAAGCGAATCTGGAAAACCGAAATTAACTGCGGTCATTGGTTCATTGCCACGATTTACCTTTTTCATTGTCCAATAATGCACCCTGATTCTTCACTATTAATACTAATAACCAACAAAAAAAGTCACCGGGTGTCGTGCTATTATTCCTTTTTACTGTTTAGGAATATCTAGTTATCTACCACCAAACAGAACGAGACACGCTATGGAACTTTCAGGAATAGAATAGCATCGACTTTTATACTTTTTGAATGGATAGAATAATACCAAAAATATAAAGGTAACTTTCATTCTTGATTCGTCAAGTGTGATAATTTTGTCTTTGATAATTTGATGAAAAAATATGATTAAGTTAAGACTGAACGTTACCGAATTTCGTCGTGGGAGGACCACGCAGTCTAGGAAATTTGAAGGCAGAATCCCGAAACAGATGCATTAATTCTACTCCTTGTGTCAATTTACTCTCCCCTACAATTGATAATGGAAGAACTGCATACATAAATTATAATAATTAAGCTAATCTACTCAAAATTAGAATTAAATTTCTGATTAGACAGTCAATTAATGTCAATCTTACCTTGAGATTGCATTTTAAAATATAATCTCCCACTGCTTTAAACAATGAACACATTGTTTCTTNCCCCCCCCCCCCCCCCCCCCCCCCCCCCCCAATTGAAACCAACATAGGCAATTGACTCCACCTTAAAATGTTTGTGAATTTTGCTATTAAAAGAATAAAAACATCTACAAGGCAATCCTGGGCAGATGGGAAGATAAACCAGACAGCAAGCATGTGTTTTAACTGTTTAGTCGGCATCTACCAATCAAACGACAAACAATTTGCTTCTATTGCTGTGGATATCTTGGCAACAAATTGGTCCAATGGTCCCTTGATTTCACAATAAATCCATCTCGCTATAAATTGTGGAGGGGTATGAGGAATTGTGGTCTTGTATCAACTACAGATCTGGACCATTCTACACCACCAAAACTTTCCATTACAGCCACAAAAAGACACAGACTTACACATTGAAAACCATCACCCTCATAGATTAGTACCCCCACCCTATAGTAGAATGGCACCATGGAAAAGAAAAAAAAAAAAAGTATCTTTCACAATAAAGGATGTGATGAGACATTTATCTCTCCCTCCCAAAGTTCTTAGCCATAACAAGTTAGCAACCAAGTTGCTAACAGTGAACCCCTATCACAAATAAATATTTATATACCTATTTTTGTTCCATTTTGGATATATATAATCATTGGAAACAGCTGGCAATATTGTTGTAGTAGATATTAAGGCATCTCTGGAGTGGAGGGACATTTTCTAGTGGCCCTGGAAACTCCTGATTTTTGTAGAACATTGGAAGCAAAAGTCTATTTCATTAGTACCAACTGCTCTTTTGAGGATTTCGACTTCATCCACTGAGACCTTGGATAAGGTTAAAGAGAGAAGTTCGCATAATATGTTTAGCTGAAGGGAAATGGTAGTACGTCAGGTGGTCCTTGTAGCCTAACCATCTCAGTCAACATTAAAGAATCATCCTTTCATGGAAGTAGATGCATCAAAGAATCGCCCTTGAAGGAATCGGTTTATAGCTCAAGTAGTATTTTTTCACAACTTTAACTTGTGTGTTTGAATCGGTTTAAAATAAATTGTGTTAACCTCTTCTTTAAGAAACGCTCTAGATTAGAATATACATCTCATTGATCTCAATTGTCAATTTATAGATATTTCTCTCCCCTTCTACTGTTCTATGAACTTATCCAATGAGATGGGTTAAAATTTTTCTCCTTCCCTTGCCCCTTCCTTTCACTTCCCTTCACAATTTGTATTACTGTCTTTGTCAACAATGGACCATCTGGATGATTGAAATAGGAAGCATATAAGCCTGGCCTAGAAGCCTGGTCTAGGCCACCCAGGGGAATCTGACCAGGCCTTGCATTTGGACCCGCATTCTGTCTTTAAGGGCAAATAACCCCTTACACAGAATTGCACTAAAGGAAAAAAAATATGTTCGGCTCATGAAAGTCCAAAACTCCAAGAAGCCCTAAACCCGACACTTTCATTTTCAGCAACCCAAATCGAAATCTCAACTCCAACCTTTCCGTTTATCTTCAGAACACAGCAGTTGCGCTTCTCCAATAGCATATGTAAGCCCTCGAAAAGAAGTTTTAGATTGAGATCTTGGAGCATAAATAAGCAAGCAGCAAGGGCAGAAGACTAACAACTAGCTTGAAAAATGGGGTATCCCCGTAAAATAGATTAGGGTGATATGTCCTGAATTGGGATGATCCTGTGTCATCGAACAACATTGCCACCTCAACTATTAACTTACACAACCCAGAGTCTACACTTACTCTGACAATAGTGATACCCTACAATATGGGGCGATAACATACTCTGCGCCACCATGAAAAATTTCGCAACTACTACATATCCATGATACTAACAACCGGAGTCCTCGAACCTGATGAAGTCATATACTCGAAAACAAGCAAAAGGGTAGAATGTCCTCGGATAGAAGATTATCACCTCCGAACAACTCTTTGCCCTGCTCCAAGTAACAAGGCCTTCCCAATTGCACCGGTACGAAGTCCACAGACCAGAGCTACTGTTCCGCCGATTACAACCCATTTCCAATCGATGCCCGGATCTTGTCTTCTTTTGCCTCGTACCACTTGACCTTTCTCTCCTTTCTCTTCTCCACTGGTACTTGACTCTGAAGAATCCATGCTTTCATTGAAGGAGATTTTTGTGGTGATCCTAGCCATCAGTGCGCATCTGGACAATGAAGCGTCTGATTTTCTAGCGTTCTGGTACCCTCTCATGCCAGAATGCAGCTTCTTGAGAGCTCCCCACATTCCATGACGCAGCGCCAGCTTGGCAACGTCTTTTGGAATCCCCATGTCCTCATAATGGAAAAGGGTTACTTCACATGCAGACATCTGCCCATCTCCCTTGCGAGATTCCACTGCAGTCAATTAATGAAAAAGATCAATAACAACAATTGAGCTATAACCGCAATGCCATAGAGCATCATCAGTCCATGGGTTTGCAAAAAATTGGACAACTTCATGGTTAGCTTTTTCTCCCTTAATCGTTTTTTGCTATCTCATTTTTTAAAAATAAAAATCAATAAAGAGAAGAGGGAGTGGAAAGGTCAAATCAAATGAGCAAAAGCCAGCTACTTACCGGCTCTGATAACCCAACTTGAGAAATAAAGATCTACACGTCTTGGCTTGTCACGTTTTTGCAGACCAGGATACTGCACCCCCTGCAAAATGACAGCTTGACATATCAGCCGACGCTATTGAGATGGTGAAAAAGTATGCATATATAGTATATTCTCTAGATTTCATCAGTTATACATACAACCATAAGACGCACAAGAAAAATAATGATTTTGGAATCAATAGCAGGTGAGATTTAACAGTTATTAAAGCCTTGCAACAGAGTGCACAAAAATAAACAGAATTGGAATAGGCATAAAAGAAGTAGCAATAGACTAATTGCTCATAATATGCCAGCTGTTTACCTGGTTTTGACAAGTCATAAGTTTGTTCACATGAACAATTCAATTCGCATCTATTCTTCACCATGTAAAAAATGGAAGAAGAAAAAACAAAAGTACCTTGGTCACGCAATAATAAGTCTTCCCAGCTTCCCATATTCTTCGGCCAATGATGTACTCTCGATCACTACAGAAAAATGGAAACTGCAAATAAGAGGAAAAAAAATTCTTGTCAATAATACATGTTACAAACAAGTAAAATGGAACCAAGAAACAACATTTCCTAAACCAGGATATGTAACATTAGTCACTAACCTTTTTAATCCAGTGAACAATCATTGTTCCAGCATGAGGGCATTCCTCCAATATCTTGACATGCACAAGCATAGGGTCCCATTTCGGCCGAAACTCATCATCCCAGAAGAAATCTCTAACTAATTCCGGCGTTGCATCCTCAAATACAGTTCTACTACGGTATACTGTTGGACCTTCCTGAAGAACAAACCAGTCCCGAAACAACATCACACAAAATTGGGTGAGCATAATATACAACGAACAACATAGCTGGACAACAAACGACGAAATAGCACCCACCATAAGGTACAAATATAACTTACAGACGCTTTAACATAGGCTAATGTTTTACTATGCAAGTGATTGTGATAGGAAGTTTTAAGAGAATCTACCTGCGGCTCGTGGCGCCAAGCTTGATATGCCATGTTAGGGGTAGACTTCTCCATCATACATTGCCAATCCATCTGCCCATCTTTTCCTTCCAAAAGTTGCAATAGGTGTTCCAAATCATTCTCCGTTATGATCTCCGTTTTCGGCCGGACTTCCTGACCGGAGCTACAGTGTAACCCCATTTCATCCACATTAATTGACCCATTATATATACAATCCTATTCACCTAATCTTAAATAACCAGCCAGAGAGGAATCAAAACTGAGAAAGAAGAAGACACTAGGCGCAGTTACCTAACAGAATCACCACACGCGGCGGCGGCGGAACCGGCGGCCGTCCGTGAGGATTTTCCCTTCCTGCCCCTGAAATTGGACCAGATGGTGCCGCAGACGGAGAAGGCGGAGAGGGCGGTGAAGGCCAGCCACAGGCGGCGGGCGCCGAAGCCAGGGGGGACGGCGGCTGCGGCGGCGCAGATGAAGCGGAACTTGGAGCGGAGGCCGAGGAAGAGGAGGCCGGTCCAGCGGGGGCGCCAGGACCAGCCGATGACGAGGCCGATCATGACGGCGAGCCATATCGGGACTGCGCAGAGCAGAATGTCGACAAATGTCTCGGCGATCGACGGCTTCTTCAGGAACTCCATCAGATCAAAGAACGTCTCGTCCATCGCCCGCCTAAACCTCCACCCGCAGGGTTAAAAACAAAAACACCTTTCCAACGAAAAAAAAGAAGGAAGAAGAAAACTTATAATCCTTAATTTTCCGGGGAAATCAGAGCCCTACACATGGACGATTTGGCCGTGGCCGCGGCCGTCGACTTTTATTCCTTTTATCCGGATTTTTTTCCTCTCTCTCTCTCTCTCTGACAGATCCAAAGAGAAAGAGAGATTTTCTAGAGAGAGAAAGACACCAGTTGTGTATTAAGTCTTTATACTTTATATTTTCTGATGTAGAGAGAGAAACCAAAAAAGAAACAGTGTCCGGCTTGGCTGTTTGATTTATGACTCCCGACATTACGCGGTGGCATGACGTGGCGGTGGATAACCGGTTCAGAGTTTAGACCAGAGAGCGGATCTAAGTTTAAACTTCTAAGTAACTTACCTGTCTACTCGTGTCAAAAACGCGCGTGGCTCTGCACCTTCGGTTTGTTTGTAGAGGTGTTGGACTGTTGGTGAGGAGGTGTGGGTCACGCGATAGGTGATGCAGTGGGGCGGCGAGGTTAAGACCAGGGGTAAAATAAGACTTTGAAGAGGATAAGGTTTTAACTTTTAATGAGTTTTGTTATAGCGAAGTGAAGAAGATGCGGCTCTCAGTTACGAGATATCCTCCCGGTCGGTTCGACAGGTAGGCCAAACTCTAATAATAAAGAGAATTTTTGGATAAATAAAGGAGAAAGTGGTTGTCGGTCTTCCCCGTTGATCTTTGCCACGTGTACGCGAGAGTTTTTGCGGGAAAATGTCTCACAATAGACGTGGCAGAGTTGAAAAACTAGAAACCGGTAGTAGTTAAAATTATATTATCGAGGCCTAACTGGGGGGGGGGGGGGAAGAAGGTACTTGTTGTGTGTTGGGCTAGATCTTGGGCTGGATAAGAGGGACAGATGGTGGTGATGTGGTGGTTGGACCAAATTGGAGTCTACATGGGACATGTGTTTCGGCCTTTGGGATATTGTATAAACACATGTCATGATTTGTCCTAAAAAAAAAACATGTCGTCATCTTATGGATGGTTTCAGCAAATCTTTACGTCCATTTTGTTCAACTATTCCTAATTAATCACAAATTTTTATGTAAATTTTTCTATACATGTGGCATGATTGTGTCTTTCACACTATCATTCCATAATCGGAAATTTTTTTATGCTAATTAATGATTCCTTTAATCCAATTGTATGCTCATCTTATTATGGAAGGCTCTGGGTAAAAGTTGTCCTTCATATGTAATCCTTTAATTTTTTTTGTACAAATTTTGTATCTCCTCCATCTAATTATATATTCCTTCACATCGTTGTCAGAAGACTGATATTAGAAGGATTAGCAATTTCTTTTTTTCTTTGGTTCTGAGTGTGGTTCCCAACAAAATCTATCTTTCGAGTCTTTTGCTCTTTAACGAAATGGACTTTTTTCCAAGTGTTTTTTTAGGCTGTTGTGATCACAGTTGAATGCTTTATGCATTTTCATGTCGTCAAGTCACTAAAAAGCACACAAAAGTATGCTAAAGAATACAGTCGTCTATCTTGTGAGAAAGATTAAAAATGGGCTTTATCGAGCATAGGGATATCACTTTTTCTCTTGGCCATGCATACTCAAGATGTCTCTCTTCTCTTTTGACTGATTATAAAAACAGTATCTTTGGTGGCTGTTCAATTAAATGATGTCATTCTTACCAACAGACTGATATCATTTCCAAGTCATATATATGTGGTACGGAAACATTATGGCTGCTAATTCTAATTATCCAAGAAAAAGCCAGGTATGTAACTATTATTTGTATTGGCTAGTCGTCCATATTGACTGCGAATTCTTTATTCTTTCTAATCAACGAATGCAGGTAATTCGTGACGAAGGTGCAAATAACTTATTCCTATCTACCCCAACATGGATATTCAGTTCAGTTGGAAATTAAAATAGAAAAAGGATAGGTTAGTAGGATTTATAGCGACTATATCTTTTGTATTGGAAAAGGGTTATTTTGGGTTATATATACATATACATATAACACTCGACGACAAAATATTCATCTTTTATCTCTCATAAACAATTATATCAAAAAAAAAAATCTCTCATAAACAAACTGTTGCTTCTTCTGTGTCACTTCGGTATGCATCACGTCTTCATGTATAGTTTTCTTTTTCATGTATATAGTAAATTATCGATAATTAAAGAGTACAAATCTAAACCACTATAGCTTATAATCTCAGTTCTACAGCATACTAACCCTTGTGATGTTGTGGTGTTTTTTCATTACTGTCAATTTTTTTCTGTGACCTGCTATATAATCATGTAATTAAGATTTTATTTCATTTAAATGAGATCATCATCGTTTAGTATTGAAAAAATAAATGCACAATCTGCTACCATAGAAGTAGAAAAGTTGCATTAAAAGAAAAAAGAAAGAAAAGAAGACGAGGGTGAATGTTTTTGTTCTTCATATCTGTAACATTCGTCTTCCTCAGGTTTCGGAGATGAAAGATGAGCGCAGAGGACCGAAACATATGACTTTGTTTATTTCACTTGATACTTAATTATGCCACACAATTGTTTCGATCTACAAGTTGCATGAACTGCAACGTTGACATTCTCAATATCGGTAGTATATATTTAAATTATGATCAACAATTGAATGCAGTGTTTATTCAAAATGTGCTGTCCTTAGAATCTCACATGCAGGGCTATGAATATTCCAAATTGCCTTCAAGCTGCTAATTCAGTCTCCATTTCTTTGCTCTCAGTGTGCACAAAAATATGTTAGCAACTGTACAAATATGGAACCATCTGTTTTTTGTCTGAACAACTAGACCAGCTACCCAAGATCATAAATTCATTCACATGGTGGTGCTAGCTATTTTTCTCATGCAGAAGAGGAAACCCCAACGCACATGGGATTTGAGCCAGGAAGTATAGCAACTGGATGTGTATTTATTGTGGGCTAGAAAGGGATATGTACACAAACAAACCCACATGGTAGGATGCGGTATTCATGCTCACAAATGACCCACATTTGGGGTAGGATCTGACCCACATAGCATTTAAAAGGTGAGGGGATGGGCTAACACTAAGAAGCTGGGTTATGATGGCAGTCTTAATTAAGGTGAAAAAAAATTGAAAAAATAAGAATAATTCAAAGCTCACTTTGATGATGATTGGTATCTCCTCTGATCATGCTCATGCAAGCAAAAAAAACTAAAGTGGAATTCTTCAATAAGGCTTCAATATTCTTTGTAACTGTCTACAAGCAAAGCCAATTTGGAGGAGAAAAAAGATTCAACCACAAAAAGATGAAACACGACTTTATTACAATTTCTATTGATGTTTTTTTTCTTTTCTCTTTTCGGTCAGATTTTCACACCTCAACCAGTGTTCTATTTTTCAACAAATTTGGTAAGAACTTAGAGAGGTAGGGTGGGATTTGGAACCTACCCCAATAAAAAACCAAAAAAAAGCGCTCCTTTTTTTGAGAATAAGAAAAAAAAGAGCATTACAATAATAAAGAATGGTCTATTCCGCATATCACATCCATTTTTCCAACGACCGAGTAGGAAGACCAATGAAAACTGTTGCTAGTTCCTTTGATGATTAAGTCTCTTCATTGACGTTATCTTAACTAGTAGCTAAATGACAAAGTAAAGCATCCAGTAGTTTGCAGGTTCACATTCCTTTTTATGTTAGCTTTGTTTTATGTCATCATCATTTGAAACCCAGTATGTTTTTTCTCCTGTGATCAACATTTAGCCATGCTGGAATTTTCTTTTTACATTTCACTAACTGACTTCGATTCCAAAGGCAATTTCAGTGGTGATTAATGAAGGAAAACATCAAACATCAAAACCTCTAGACAATGATCACCAGAAAAATGTAATGTTATAATCTTAATTATAAGTGCTCAAAGTTGGTTTTTACAAGCAATACCTGTTCAGATATGCAGATTCCAGTCGATCTGCAAGTCTACTTGATCTCCAAGACTTCAATAAAATCCTTCTTTTATCTGAAAAATATGAGAAAAGCTAAACATCAGGACAACTTTAGAAGAGGACAAGGAGAGCTGATCAATACCTAAACACAGATCATAGTAAGGAAGATAATGAATAGAGGACATATCATAATAGGTAGTCAACCATGGAATTCCTGAGGGATTATTGTTGAGGGGAATGAAGCCTGGTCCGAGATCATTCACAAGAAGTGGGTAAGTGGGTGCACAAAGTAGAGAATGGTCTCGAACCAGACAGCATTCCCCTCAACTGTTCATATAGCTAACGAGAGGAAGAGAGGATGTATACATAGATATATATAGAGAGAAAGAAAGAGAGACTGTTTGATTTTGATTTGGCCATGCATTGTTTTTACATGGGCCCTTTATATACGTGAGGATGAGCAAGAGAGTTTAGAAGGGTATCTTTATGTGGGTCACATATTGACATAGAGTCCCACTTTGTACAGCTTCACTTCCTAATCATGCTTTTCACACACACACACACTCTTGAGCAAGAAACATTGGCTTTTTTTGCAAATATTTGACACTTTGCTTCTTGCACGCAAATTCTCATCCTACCTTATTGGCTTTACAAAATAGAAGAGGACAAACTTTTTGAGATTACAGACATATCCTTAGAATCAAAATCAAAACACGCCCCATATACGCGGAAAAAGATTTTGCTTGTTTATTATCATATAGTATAGTAAGATTGTAGGTTTGTCCTTTTAAAACATTTAGTCTTGTAAGATATATGAGCAGGATATGTATTTACTTGTGCAGGTAGAACTTCTTTTTGGCAGGTAAGTCAGACACATATTCCCCCAAGTCAATTTTGTTATATTTAAGTAACAAGGTTAGATCAACTGACTAGACTGTTGTAGCTTAACTGATGTATTTTAAATTTAAAATTTGAGAACCAATTAAGTACTCAAGAAGTTAGAGGTATTAGGGTTTAAGGATGGAGATTAGTAAGAGCTTGTTGATGTCCTTTAAAAATAGACTGGCTGAGGGAGGATACTGGTGCGGAAAAAAAGAAGTTAAAAGTGTGTCAATCTGGTGTTTCTTTTTTTTTTTTGTTATGTCTCAATTTGTTTTAGTATTGATGTGTGGATGTTCCTGTGGATTGACCTAACATAGCATGCATAAAAACAAAAAATACTTTTCAGTCTATAAGGTAATTATATCTTCCTATCAAAAAAAAAATCCTTAAAAGAATGTAATTGTATCTTCGCATAGATGACAAAATCCAGCAAATTAAGCACCATTAACAGTTTCAAGTGCGAGATGGGAAACCGTGGATAGTTTGAAATCATGCAGGTTTTGGCAAAACCTAAAACTAGGACGGGATCTTAACAGCTAAGAATCATGGATCCTATAAGGTAATTATGTCTGCATATGCCAGTTTTTGATTGAATGGATTAGAACGCCATCACATTTTGTTGCTACGATATTGTTGTCCTATGAAATCCTTGATTTAATCATGCATTCTTGTAGCTTACAGATTAAACCAATCGTCCTCTAGATTACTGGAAAATGTCCAAAGCTAAATAGATGGAACGCATCATAAGTTAGAGACATATTCGGAAAAAAAAAAAAGAAGAAACAATACACACCGAAAATCTTATTTACTACTAGCTAGAAGACAGTGGTAATGATGATATAGGGTGTTTGCAACTTTAAAGTATAGCTCTCTCTTTTTTCTTGCCACTTGAGAAAAGGCGAAAATAGGAAGTGGGAGAGTTTCATCAATGAGTGATTGAGTGTAATACTAATACCTAAACAGTGCGATTCCAAGCTTAAATGGGAAGAAACACAGGTTGGCCTGTTAAAGTTTAACAGAGCCAACATCCATAAATAAAGAAGGAAAAAAGCAGGGTAAAGAGAAGCTCATTAAGTGATGCATACTGTGCAATATGGAGCTTACTATACCTAAACAAACATATGGATGTTACAATATGTTTCAGACAAAAAAAAAAAAACATATGGATGTTCTTGAGAAACAACAGGAAGTTCCTGCCTAGTTCTTGGACAGTCACATTTATGGAAAGGCTGAAGGTAAACTTTGGTTAAAATGGAAAATCCTGCCCTGTTCTTAGATATGGCAGTTCAAGACACAATCAGAATCAAATTCCATTACTCTGCACTTATCTGCCCAACAAATAAGGTTGACCGAGCATAATTAGTCCGAAGCAATGAAATTTTATCTCAAATGTGCTTAAGCCGATAGCCCAAGACCAAATATCTCCTTTCTTGTCCATTTATTTTTTCTCTAAAAAATATGTTACGTTTAGCCTTCACAAATCTAAGAATATGAACTATTCCGAGACAACAAGCAAAGCAGATGACTCACAATAAACGTTCTCATGTTGTAAATAAATTATGGTGAATGTCATTATTACCATCCAGTAAAACTCATTTTTACCATACTCGAATTTATTCTCGGTAAAATTCTTTACCATACACCAAACTTTCACATGGGTTTTTCTTCTACCTACCTATCTACCTTTTTTGTCTTCATCTTTATTACCTAAATCCATGTGATTTTAATTCTTATAATCCAACCTAATTTATTTGTTTTTATCTTCCCATTTTCACCTATAAATACCCCCTCCATTTTCATACACACATACTCACATTCCAACCATAAACTCACTCCCTCCTTACACACCCTCCCTTAATCTCCCTTCATCATTATTATAATTATATTATTTCTCCATTTGTAATTACAATCAAAAGTGTATTATTATAAAGGTGTACTATTACCATCAAGTTAATATTACTACCATCAATTTTCACCTTCAATTTTATAACATGTTATCAGCACGAGTCTCTACCCTATTAAGGTAATCATTTCTAAATCTTTTCAATCCGTATTTGTTTATTTGCTTAGTATTCAATATTGACCGGCTAAGCCGCCTTATCTCTTTGTTGGCCGGGAAAGCCGCCTTGTTTTATTTGTTGGTCGGCTAAGCCGCCTTGTTTTATTTGTTGGCCGGCTAAGCCGCCTTTATCGAGTAAGCATATATATATATTACATACTCTATATTATAATTCTACTACTGTTGCTGAAATATTTATCGAGTAAGCTTATATACTTATATAATTATTTTACTTCTCTTTATATTTGTTTTATATATTTCTTTACTGTTATAATGGCAAACCTTGCAAAACTTGAATTTGAGGCCCTCGATATTTCTGGAAGAAATTATCTGTCATGGGCACTAGATGCAGAAATGCATTTAGATGCTATGGGCCTGGGAGATACCATAAAATCTCCTCAAGATAAAGGAAAAATTGTATCTATTCAAGAAAAAGATGGGACTAGTCAAGATAAGGCAAAGGCTGTATCCAATCAAGATAAGGCAAAAGCCATAATCTTTCTCCGTCATCATCTTCATGATAGTCTAAAGACGGAGTATCTTACTGTCAAAGATCCTGCAGATCTTTGGAAAAATTTGAAAGAAAGATATGATCACCTGAAGATGGTCATACTCCCAAAGGCTCGTTACGAGTGGATGCATCTAAGGCTGCAAGATTTCAAATCTGTGCATGAATATAATTCAGCTATGTTTCGAATAAGCTCTCAATTAAAATTATGTGGAGAAAGTGTTACTGATGTCGATATGTTAGAGAAAACATTCTCCACTTTTCATGCATCCAATGTGCTCCTGCAGCAGCAGTACCGTGAAAAAGGTTTCACAAAATATTCTGATTTGATTTCTTGCCTCCTGGTGGCCGAACAAAATAATGAGCTATTGTTGAAAAATCATGAGTCTCGCCCCACAGCTTCAGCTCCATTCCCGGAAGCGAATGCAGCAATACATGATAATTTTGGTCGTGGCCGGGGACGTGGGCGTGGACGTGGAAGGAACCACTTTAATTATCGTGACCGTAATATTCATAAAAATAGCAAGGCTAAAGGAAAACATGTGAATGATGGCAAATATCAGGACAAGAAAAATCCTGAGACAACTTGCTATCGATGTGGCATGACGGGTCACTGGTCACGAACATGTCGTACAGCAAAGCACTTGGTGGAACTTTATCAATCATCTTTGAAAGCGAAAAACAAAGCTGTTGAAACAAATTTTGTTCAAGATGATGACCAAGATGCTACCTTCCAGTCCGACTCATATTTTGATGATTATCTTGCTTATCCAGGAGAAGCAAGTGATAAAATGAAGCAAGAATAAACCTACTACCAGTCTCTTTGTATTTTACATTTATGTTCTTATCTGCTGTTTATTCCTATTAATGTTCTTAATGTTTTAATTTGGAATAAATTTCAGTATTATTTTCTTATGCATTTTTTTTATTTTCTTTTATGAAGATATGGATATTCAGCTATATGGTTCCAAGAATAATGACTCGGAGATCTTTCTAGCAGACAGTGCAACTACTCATTCCGTATTTAATAAACGAAAATATTTCCTTACTTTAAAATTTGGAAAAGCATATGTTAGTACAATCTCTGGTAGTACAAAAATAATTGAAGGCTCCGGAAGAGCTCAAATTTTACTACCAAAGGGAACAAAGATAATCATTGAAAATGCTTTGTTCTCTTCAAAGTCTCAAAGAAACCTATTAAGTTTTAAGGATATCCGTTTAAATGGATATCATATTGAGACAATGAATGAAAGAGATGCTGAATATCTCTACCTTACAAAAGTTACCACTTCAGGTAACAAACAAGTTGTGGAAAAATTACCCGTATTATCTTCTGGATTGTACTACACAAATATTCGAGTCATTGAAAGTTATTATACCCAGCCAGAAGCTAGCACCAGCCTGAAGCTGACTAATGAGTTAAAAATTTGGCATGACCGGTTGGGCCATCCCGGATCAATAATGATGCGCAGAATTATTGAAAATTCATTTGGTCATCCATTGAAAAACCAGAAGATTTTTCAATCTAATGAATTTTCATGTGCTGCTTGTTCACAAGGAAAATTAATTATCCAGCCTTCATATGATAAAGTTGGTTCTGAATCACCAGCATTTTTGGAAAGAATTCAAGGAGATATTTGTGGACCTATACATCCACCGTGTGGACCATTTAGATATTTTATGGTTTTAATTGATGCATCAACTAGATGGTCCCATGTGTGCCTTTTGTCCTCACGCAATTTGGCGTTTGCGCGTTTGTTATCACAATTAAGACTATACGTCTTGATAATGCTGCTGAATTCACCTCTAAGGCGTTTAACGACTATTGTATGTCAATTGGAATTGTGGTTGAACATCCTGTGGCACATGTTCATACCCAAAACGGTCTAGCAGAATCGTTGATTAAACGCCTCCAGTTGATTGCGAGGCCATTATTGATGAGATACAAACTCCCCATTACTGCTTGGGGACATGCTATTTTGCATGCAGCAGCACTTGTGCGCATCAGGCCAACAAGCTATCATAAGCTCTCCCCCATTCAATTAGTTCATGGTCACGAACCTAATATCTCTCATCTTCGGACCTTTGGTTGTGCAGTATAAGTGCCAATTGCTCCACCACAGCGAATTAAAATGAGTCCTCAAAGAAGATTGGGAATATATGTTGGATATGAATCTCCATCAATTATAAAATATTTGGAACCAACAACTGGAGATTTATTTACAGCAAGATTTGTTGATTGTCATTTTGATTAAAATGTTTATCCAACATTAGGGGGGAGAAAATAAGCAGCTGGATAAAGAAATTAAAAGGAATGCTATATCATTATCAAACCTTGATCTTCGAACAAATCAGTGTGAACTTGAAGTTCAAAAGATAATTCATTTGCAAAATATAGCAAATCAATTGCCAGACGCTTTTACTGATATCAATAGAGTGACCAAATCTCATGTACCAGCTGCAAATGCTCCTGCTAGAATTGATGTCCCCGAAGGACAATTAAAGATTGCAAATGAATCTAAAGCACGTCAGAAGCGTGCCAGACCACTCGGTTCCAAAGATAAAAATCCTCGACAGAGAAAAGGAGCAAAGATACAAGATGGCCCTAATGAGGTAATGAAACTTCCCATAGAGGTTCAAATTGAAAATCCTCAAGAAGAGGATAATCCTCCAGAAGAGCTCCCTGATATAAATTGTAATGTTCCAGAAGTAACTCAGGTACCTGAAATAAGTCAAAATGATGAGATCTCAATCAATTATATTATGTCAGGAACAAGATGGAACCGACGTGAAATAACCGTCGACGGAATTTTTGCATATAATGTAGCGCTAAATATTATGGAAGGGAATGAGGATCATGAGCCTAAATCAATCGATGAATGCCGGCGTAGAAATAATTGGCCAAGATGGAGAGACGCAATTAAGGCTGAGTTAGACTCGCTCATGAAGCGAGAAGTTTTTGGGCCAGTAGTCCCAACACCTGATGGTGTAAAACCGGTCGGTTACAAATGGGTATTTGTGCGGAAAAGAAATGAGAAAAATGAAATAGTGAGATATAAAGCACGGCTTCTCGCACAAGGTTTTATCCAACGACCTGGTATTGATTATGAGGAGACATACTCTCCTGTGGTGGATGCAATAACTTTTCGATATCTAATTAGTCTGGCAGTACATGAAAAATTGGAAATGCGTCTAATGGATGTTGTTATAGCCTATCTCTATGGACCTATAAGCCATGATATATACATGAGAGTCCCTGAAGGACTCAAGTTGCCCGAAGTAGCTAATTCCCGGGATATATACTCAATCAAATTGAGAAGATCATTATATGGCTTGAAGCAATCTGGACGTATGTGGTATAATCGTCTCAGTGAGTACTTGGTAAAAGAAGGCTTAAAAAATGATTCCATATGTCCATGTGTTTTTATTAAAAGGTCCATGCATGAATATGTCATCATTGCTGTTTATGTTGATGATTTAAATATTATTGGAACTCCTGAAGAAGTTTCCAAAGCCGTGCATTGTTTAAAGAAAGAATTTGAGATGAAAGACCTTGGAGAGATAAAACTCTGTCTCGGTCTTCAAATTGCACATTTAGAAAATGGGATCTTTGTCCATCAGACACATTATACCGAGAAGGTATTAGAAAGATTTTATATGGACAAAGCGCATCCAACAAGTACCCCGATGGTTGTGAGGTCGCTTGATCAAAATAAAGATATTTTTAGACCTCGAGAAGATAATGAAGAAATTCTTGGTCCAGAAGTACCATATCTCAGCGCGATTGGAGCTTTAATGTATCTTGCTACTAATACAAGACCTGATATATCTTTTGCTGTCAATTTATTAGCGAGATATAGTTCTGCCCCAACTCGCAGACATTGGAATGGGATTAAACAAATTTTTCGATATCTTCGGGGTATAATAGATATGGGATTATTTTATTCATCTGGGTCCAAACCCGATCTAATTGGTTATGCAGATGCAGGATATTTGTCTGATCCACATAAAGCTCGGTCACAAACTGGCTACTTGTTTACCTGTGGAGGAACTGCTATATCATGGCGATCCACAAAACAAACTATCGTTGCCACCTCTTCAAATAATGCAGAAATTGTAGCCATACATGAAGCCAGTCGAGGGTGTGTTTGGCTAAGATCATTGACGCAACATATCCGAGATTCATGCAGATTGGATAGTGGGAAAGATACTCCAACTACCATTTATGAAGATAATGCTGCCTGCATTTCCCAATTGAATGAAGAATACATCAAAGGCGATCGGACAAAGCATATATCACCAAAGTTCTTTTTCACTCATGACCTTTAGAAGAATGGTGATATTTGTGTTCAACAGATTCGCTCAAGTGATAACTTGGCAGACTTATTCACGAAATCACTGCTTACTTCAACTTTTGAAAAGTTAATAAAGAAGATTGGCATGCGGCGACTTCGAGAGATCACGGGAGGCCAAAATGAGGGGGAGTAGAATACGCACTGCACTCTTTTTTCCTTCACCAAGTTTTTATCCCACTGGGTTTTTCTTGGTAAGGTTTTTAACGAGGCAGTCCTTCCCAAGCGTATTCTATCTGAAGTACAATGACATTCAAGGGGGAGTGTTGTAAATAAATTATGGTGAATGTCATTATTACCATCCAGTAAAACTCATTTTTATCATACTTGAATTTACCCCCGGTAAAATTCTTTACCATACACCAAACTTTCACATGAGTTTTTCTTCTACCTACCTATCTACCTTCTTTGTCTTCATCTTTATTACCTAAATCCATGTGATTTTAATTCTTATAATCCAACCTAACTTATTTGTTTTTATCTTCCCATTTTCACCTATAAATACCCCCTTCATTTCCATACACACACACTCACAATCCAACTATAAACTAACTCACTTCTTACACACCCTCCCTTAATCTCCCTTCATCATTATTATAATTATATTATTTCTCCATTTGTAATTACCATCAAAAGTGTATTATTATAAAGATGTACTATTACCATCAAGTTAATATTACTACCATCAAGGTATTTTTCACCTTCAATTTTATAACATCTCACTCGTTGTTGACGTGTTTTTTTTTTTTTGAATGAAATTGCTGAGAAGGGTCAACTCCGCAATTCACAGGAAGAACTTGTCACCTGTTGTATGGATGCCAGTTTTAACGCAAAAATCTATGGAAGACAAAACGAGTATATAAAAGTGCACTAGATTTCAAGGACTTAAAGTAGAACCAATTTTGATGCAAATCCTTTTGACTAGCAAATTTGCAACCACATATGGGACAAGTTGTGTTTATAAAAGTCATCTTTGCTGTTTTGATTACCGAAAACTTACAAAATATTAGGTGCTTTACGCTCCTTGGGCATCCTTTTTGGCTTTTTTCTTTTGCTTTAAGAGAGTTTTTCATGATGACGCTTACTGTGAATATGCAAAACAAAGTATGACTCAGCAAGAGCATAAATGTCCACCCTATAACAAAGCACAAAATAATTGGACCATCTACCCTCTAGTAGCTGCTGCAACATTGTAAGAAATGTAGCTTCCATTTCAAAAAGTTTAACAATCTTCACTAGATGCAAATTACATGAGAATCAAACAGCAAGTGCACTTCATGTTCCCAGACAAGTTTCAATTGTTCTGATAGCAAATGCAGATGACGATTCCTGTCTACTGAATAATCAAAATGGGAAAATTGAAACTAAAATAAGGATCATGTAGTAACAGACCAGTATTTTCTGTCTCAGTTATCCTATCTGCTTGAAACAAGGTAGAACAACGAGATGTCAGCTTAAGCAATAAAAGATTACTTAAAATCAGAGCATAGTGCAACCACTCAACAGAAAAGAAGGAATGCTTCTTGATATAGATATAATAAGTTACAGGAGATTTACATTTTCATAATTAGCCAAACATTGCAACAAGTCTTTGCAACTTGAAAAAGGGAACAAAATGCACATTCTTCAGAGAAGTCAAAAAAAAGCACTACAGATGGAACCTTTGCCTCTCATAAATTATGACTCACCACAAGCTAAGCCTGCACAGTAACTTTCGCTTTATAGTGCATTTGACTCATCAGCTGGAACAGTCTTTTGCACCTCTTCTTCCTCTTGCTTGGTACTGTCATCGTTTTCACCGTCGGCATGCCCATTCGACTCATCAGCCGGAATAGTGTTGTGCACCTCTTCTTTCACTTGCTTGGTACTGTCGTCGATTGCACCATTGGCATGCCCATTTGACTCATCAGCTGGATTAGTTTTTTGCACCTCTTCTTCCACTTGCTTGGTGCTGCCATTGATTTCACCATTGGCATGCCCATTTGAGTCATCAGCTGGAACAGTGTTTTGCACCTGTTCTTCCACTTGCGTGCTGCTGTTGTTGATTTCACCATTGGCATGGCCATCAAGGGTGCTATGCTCATCTTTTCTGTCAATGGAGACAAGACTACCAGTATCTATTTGGTACTTGCCTAGACTAAGACGTTTTCCTGCCTTTTTCACCTTCTCTGCCTGAGATGGATTCACTACATCACCCAAGCTCTTCCTTCGACCCAGCTTTGGTGATTTTGCACGGGTTGGTGGCATCTGAGAATGCAGATAACTCATTATTAGTATTCTGATCAGAAATATAGAATAAGACCTGATGTGTTTGTTATTAAATCAACTATTTAGCCAGCAATTTTATCAACATTTGCTACCTCGAGAACCAAATTGCCAAACATTACATTGAAGGTGCAAAGCCATATGTGAACATATATGGAAAAAGAGATGAATCATTTAGTTTACCTTTTTCAATTCAACCTTTGGTGGTGGTCCCTCATGGTAGAAACTTGGCATGGGGTTGGCTTTAAACATCAGACTCTTTCTGAGTTGCCTAATGGCTGCCTCCTTCTCTTCCTTCAAAATTGACGAAGGAGAAAAGATGTCAACTGAATTGTGGATAGCTAGATGTAGAACAAGGAGATTTTTCAATACCCTCAATATGAAAAACATTTAAAGTATTTCTACCTTTGATCTTGCTTCAGTTTCATTTTTTTCAGCCTCCAAGGCTTGGTGTTTCTCCTCTAGCTTAGAATAAAACTGGAAGATGGTACAATAAAATAACAATGAATCTTGCACTTCAGAAATCTTGTGAAGTGATACACTTATATGAAACTTGTGGAGACAAAACTCGACTTCATATGAAACGTATAAAATGCAATACCTCTTTACGCTTCTCAGCACGTTCAGTGCATCGAAATGTTGGAGCCGAGGCAACAGTTGTCTTGGACTTGTGAATCCGTCCAGATGCTTGAGTGCTACGCAAGTCATGGTATAACATCCAGTTCAAAGCAGCAAAACCGAGAGTTAATAAAAGTTCAAAAATGCAAACAAGAAACTAAGACTAGAATTAATTTGGCAAGAGCATACGAGGAGTTGACAGAACAAGCATCTTCATCATCTGAATGCTTCTTATTACTTGGTTCCAATGGCTTTCTTGATACACAGTGTCCCTGCGGTGAAATATATAGGAGTTCAGGATCAACTGCATGCGTAACTAACTACTAGGATGCATGAACACAACAAGCAGCAATAGTTTCACTGTTCTGTTTTTCTGATCAATACCAAATATGGGAGCTATAATGCTGTTGATTTGCTTACTACGAGCTAAGTTTGATACCACACCAATACAACAAAAATAATATTACAGATTCTATTACCTGGTTCTGCTTCGTAGGATTTGGATCTAGCACATTACTTGCCTTTTTATTCACGCCAGAAGTAGCATCAGCATCAGAACCTGAACGAACTCCTGATGAAGCTCGCCTTTCTGTTGCTAAGGCAAATGGCTGGGGAACTGTGTGTTTTGTCTTAATAACTCCAGCAGAATCAGATTTTGATGCTCGCTTCAGAGTTGAACGTGACTTATCATCCTTTGCTTTCCGGTTTCCTGACTTGGCATTCTCCTCTGATCTTTCTGCATTCTGGTCCTTATTTTCAGCAGTCTCCACAGAGGTTTCTGTTGTGCATTCTTTCACCTCATACTCCTTTGCTTCAGCGCTCTCCTCTGAACTATGGATCTCAGGATCGGTATTAATGGGCTCGTAGGAGTCCAGAACACCATGATTGGAATCAGGGTCATGATTTGAATCTGGGGAGACACCATTTGAATAAACAATGACATCTGGCTCCTTGTCCATGCAAACGTCTGCAACTTCCACCCCCATCAACTGCAACCAGAAATGCAACACCAATGTGATGTTAACTTGGTTATCTTTCATTAATTTATCCATTAAAACTTGTTTATCCCTTCCACCAGCTCACTCCGTTTCCCATTCTTTTAGTAGTCTGCTGAAGTCAAGTTCAATAGTGAATGAACAAAAATCATAGGCGGTAGACTATTTTACTTCTCTATTAACATACTAATATGCTCATAGACTTTTCAGAATTTTCTTTTAAACTACCGTTCCTTCAAAAGAAAACAGCAAAATATTAAGCCTACTAGGAGCTGTGTAACTATATACAGAATGATTTTACACCAGGAAAAACAGAACAGCTTAATTCTACTTCATGATCTCAACTAGAGGACTTTCGAATGCCATACTCTTCTTGGGAGTAGGGGAGGGAATCAGTTTTTGGGAATTCTACGCTGGAGAGAGTTATCAGGCTTTCAAACAAAAGATAAAGGAACTAAAACAGTATTTTCAAGATAAAATCCATCTTTTTCAAGCAAAAGAACATGCACTATTGTTAATGTTTATTAAGGAAATCCTAAACATTAAATAATTTTAAAAAGGTACAAACTTTTACAATGAGAGGAAAAAATGCACAGAGAAAGATATAGCAAACCAGACACAAGAGCAACAGATAGGTAACATTGAAACGTAAGGTAAAACTCAAATAAAGTTTATTATTTCTGACATTAGTGAGGAATTCAACAGAAACGTAGTCAGAAAAGAAGCTTACAGATTAGCAATCTCACAAACCGAGTTTTGGATCTAAAGACAAAAAATCAAATTTCAATCTTACAGAAGATAAATGGAATAGCATAAATGGAATACTGGGGAGGAGGAGAAATGATGGTAAAACACCGTAAATCATAGTAATGGCTTTGACAAGCATGAAAACTAGCATGATTATATAAGAAAAAGTAGCGGCAACCACAATCATTTCCCTCCACAACTTGAGAGCAAAGGCACATAATAGGTGCAGTCTAAAGAATATGCTTAACAACTTGAGTGCAAAGATACATAAAATACGAGTCTAAAGCATATGAATTACAGAGTAACCAAAATGTGTTTGGGAAGCCTATCACTAATTACCATAAAGAATCCAACTTGACTTCCCAAAATAACTAGAGCGTCATCGAATTAAACCAAACAAGACAGAGGCATTTCCAGACCAAGCAAGGGGAGAAAAAAAGGTAGAAACTTTTGCAATTTCGAATTCAGAAGGAGAGAACTCAAGAACAAAACTTTAGTAAAAACAAATTTTAGAAGACTTCCAACAAGAACCCTTGTGAGACATGATAACAAAGGTGCAAATGATGGACTTGTTTCTGTTAGAAAAATTTCGAGAACAATGAGATTCCACCATTCTTATGATTTATAACGAGCAAAACTGCAAAACCAGTCATCTGACAAAACTGATACAAAATAGAAAGAATCACACTCTTTTGAGCTTGAAATAAACTAGGTTCCAAGAGCATACAACAGGGAGATTTTATCAAAGAACAATCTCCGAGACTCAACCAGCCACAAAGCTCCAAAATTTCCACACTCTCTACTCCACATTTTCCCAGAAACAAAACGTTTTGAAGGCACAAGTGTAAGCAAAAACAATGAAAACCCAGAAAGGAAATCCATTCAAACTTTCAAGCCTACATCAACAACCAAAAAAATCCACACACAGATCAAAGAGCAGATAGAACCAAACCAGACCAAAAGACAGGCAATGGATCCAAAAAGCAACATACATTTGCGAATCGAACCTACATTACATTCAAAGAACCTGAGAATGGGATCCAGAGAAAGAAGATGGCGAGCTCGGTTGTTGACTCACCGATTCTGAGTCCGATCCGAGAAGAGAAAATGGCAGCTTCTCTTTTTCTCTTTTTTTTTTTCTTTTTTTCTCTTCTCTTTTGTTTCTCCTCGGTTTGTTTTTTTTTTTTTTTTTGGTTTTTGCCTTATCGCGCTTGTCTGTTTTTGTGTTGGCTTATTTTTTAGTTTGTTTGGCTTTGGGCTTCCTCTGTGTTATACTTTGGTCCTTTTTATTTATAGTACTACTTTTGTTTAAGTCCTTTGTCGTCGGTGCTCACGGTGTTACTTCACGGCGGGTTACGCTAAATTTGAAACTTTTGAAAGTGATGCCTTTTTATTTTGTTGGTTCCGTTTTGTTTAAAAAATTTAGGTACACTCTTTAATATTTTAGCTAATCTTTTTCGTTTGTATTTTTAAGGTGGAAAACTTGTTTATTTGTTTTGATTAGCTAAAAGTGGAGACAATTGTATTGGTATCAACTCCTTAATCCCGTCATTTTCGCTTGTCCACTGTTGGTTGGTGCTATTTACATGATTAGTTTACTAAAATTTTGCTTTTACTCTCTACCTTCCATGTGTCTATTTGTTTTATTTAGAAGAATCTTAGTTTTATTCTTTCAATTTTTTTTTATCAATTTGTTTGTTTGCTTTTAGTTGGAAATTGGATTATGTGTTTTATTCACCTGAAGTGGAGACAATTCTTTTTCTTTTGTGCTCAGTTGGTTGGTTATAGCTTTAAGAATTGTTTTTTCTAACTTTTCTTTTCTTTTCTTTTTTCAATTCTCATGTCTGCATTTGTTTAAACGTTCTAATTTTTCTGTTTTTATAAAGTCAAATTACTATCACCAGGGCTTCTCTACACAATGTAGGCAGTAATAACTACCAGAAATCAAACTTCTTCCATGAAAGAAAATGTGCTACAAACTGAGAGAAAAATATTAGATCCCTTAAAATTTGATAAAAAGAAAACAAAATTGGACCATGAAAACTTAAGAGCAAATTTGTTGTAAAAGTAAAATAAAACAAAAGGGAGTTTTGCATGGATTAAGGGAGAAAAGAAACAAACATAAACTTCAAAATCGAGTAACGGTTGTCAATGCTGCATTTCCCTTTCTTCCATGGCAGAAATAGTAATGGCCAGTACAACTTTCTTTTCCTACAAATTATCCAACTATAATAGGAACATAGTTACCATAAAAAGGGTTATTATGGATTTGCATGTTAAGTACGCCATTGGAAATGCCAGCTTAACCATTGAAGCACTAACAATTTGTTGGTGAGGCCAAGTTTATTTTTGGAATTGACAACTCTGTTGACAGATGGATTTGTACTTTCTCCATCTCTCCTTTTTTTTTTTTCTCTCTTTAAAAAAAAAATAATTGTTTTTTAAATCAATGTCCCTTCGCAATTCTTCATTGGTTTTCAACTTTCATCACCCTTTTGCTTGATTAGGACTTGGAATCCTATATAGTTTTTTCTTTCCAAATTGTAAGTACAATCCATTACTCCAATTTCAATAATTTGCAAGCCGCAATTTCCAGAATCCACAGTTCCCGCTCTTGAAACTATTCCAAATACTACTAGATTCTTTTGTTCTTTTTCCTTTTTCTCCTGTCCAAATTGGTAGATTTAGTTCCTAAAAAAAAATAAAAAATGGTAGAGTTAGCCATTTGGATGTCTTTTGGGGGCTTTATAAATTTGCAACTGCAAACCAAAGATTGGAAATAATCACTATTAGGTTGGGTTTCTTCTAGGAGATCATGGGTTCATTGGGATTTTGGAAATTAGAGATTATAATTAATTTCTAAGATTCTGATGTTTAAAAAAATTGGAGATAAAAATAATATGGGAGATATCATATTAACATGCAATTAATATGAATATTAAATGGGTTTTTCTATCTTGTGCCCTATGGACACATGATAAGACACTAAGAAAGGAAATACGATTTCCCAATTAATAAACATCATTTTCTTGGTGACTAAAATAACCCTTCCAAAAAGTGATTTGCATAATATAATTAATATAAGACATAATAGTGAGATGTTATTTCAGTTATTAGAAAAATGATGTTTATTAATTGAGAAATTGTATTTCCTTTCTTAGAGTCTTATCATGTCCTCCTAAGGCACAAAATAGAAAAACCCATATTAAATTCACAAATGAACCTGTCTTGGCTTGAAAATGTTAATCTGGGTTACCTGAAAACAGGTCATATCCCAAAACATTACTTTATTCCAAAAAGAATTTCTAACATTCCCTAGCATGCAAATTTTTAACAAAATCATGGCAAATTAGTTGGAACGTATTGCTCTGTTTTTGTATATTGAATGAGATACGCTTTCTTTTCCAGATCTTAACTCTGTCAATTGTTGAAGATGATGTGCATATCTTAACCAAAAAGCGATAGAAGAGGAGATGTTTCCATCTAAAATTATTGCAGAGGCCCCATCCTTGATTATTCCCGCTTAACCCTTTTGATAAAGCCCTAACACCCTCTCTAATTAATCCATTACCTAACCCCACTGTGTTTCTTCTCTCCCCCAACTTACCCATTGGGATTTATCAAATTGTCATAATGTGTCCCTACCCAAAAAAGAAAACAGGAATGTGATTGAGGAGGTTTTGGCTTTTGCAAATTAGTAGTTAGTTAATAAAGGGCAATTAAGGGTAGCAAAGGATTTTTAAGGCAGACACGGTGAGCCCGTGGATGTACTTGTGAGCTGTGAGGCTTGTAACTTTTTTGTATATGAGTTGGAAATGAAAAGAAAAGAAAAAAACTGCAACTGTGAGTGGAGTAAAAGGGAGGTGCCATTTCCCATTGTAAGGGATGGAAATTGAAACAATAATGACCTATATGGACCCCCACCCTCTCTCTATTTCCGCCATTTTTATCTTCAATTTGAAGTGAGCCATTTCGTTTCATATTACCAATCTGGTTGGTCTAAGTGGGGAAAAAACGATTTGATTCTGCCTTGGCGAAGTTTCGGTCTCAAAACTTCGTATATGTAGAAAAATCTCTATTTGTAGGCTCATTCACATTCAGTCATTCACCATAACTACGTGACATCGGGTCAGATTCGGATTAGTCGGGGCATTATAACTTCGGATACCGAATAGAAACAAAAAAAATTCCTTTCATATTTAGTCCTAAAAAACACTTTATACAAAAATAAAATGTTTAATTGATTTGTGACTTATGATCCAAGAGGAACCCACTTCAATTTAGATTGTACCCACCTCATAGTTTAGACTGTACATGCCAACAGCCATGAAGGATGACTATCATACATCATCCCTTCTTCTCCATCAACTGCAATTTCCCAACTTCATCTCTAGTCCCACAAAAATTGATAAAATAAGATACCTATTTTTATTTCACAGTCACAGGTGTGACACATTATTCCACTAGTGCCAATCATTTATATGATGACTATTAAGTTTTATTAGGCTTTGCTGCTTTGATAATTAGTCAGCAGCTGCCCGACACCAAAATCTGATCCACATTCCTTGATTGGTAATGGGTCATCTATCACATTGATTCCTTCTTTTCTTAATTGGTAGTGTGGTTTTGTTGTTTTAATACAAAATTTGGTACGTTAGTTGTTGGAATAAAATATGTCTATCCTCTTCCCTTTCTGAAATTGACTTTCAACAATTAGAGATTTAATATCAACTTTAATGCACTAACTACTACTCTCTCGAACTAAAGTACTAAACTAACTGTAAGAGACAAGAGTAAGCTCAATGATAGTCGGTGATCATCTTTTAAAAACATTCCCCATCAACTTTACTGATGTGCTAATGCACTATTGTTTAATGATCATAAGGAAATTTAGAAACTTTAACACATACATAGTGGCTAGATTGATTTCCTTGATGACTAGTCACCATCATATTCCAGATTTTGCCAGGTGAACAAAAGCTGAGAATCCTTGTACCCTCACTGCTATGCAAAAGCTTCTGCCCCTAGCTTTTGGCATTGAACTCATTTTCTGATTGATCAATCAATAGCAGCTGTAAGCTATGAGAAGCTTTTCGAAAGGGAGCGGAAAGAAGAGTTTGAATGCATCAGGTTGATGACAACTTTGCAAGGGTCAAGAATAATACTTTGACCCCGTTTTCTATATCCTGACTGGAAGCATATTCTTCAGGCTTATGGCTATGTCCTGCAAAACCAAATGTAGGTCCATATTAGAGTTGCTCTAGTGGTATGCTTTGCTCTAGTCTGAACAATTTTGGCTCTGTGAACTCATCCACTTCTGCGGTCATTGAGTCGAGCATTGTGAAATAATTGAATTAAACAGAAATAATTAACTTAAGACACCCTAACTAGGAAACTGAAGTGTAAGCTGACAGCTACAAACTGAAAGAAATTATTCAAACCTTTATAACATGGAATGAATATCATCCCCATTGGAGAAACCCTGCAAGGATGAGAAAGCACATTTTCAGGTGTCTTTTGTGAAGGAGAAAAGAAAAAAACTCTATGGTAGGTAGCATCATGGATTAATGATCATCTTATGAAACCTTAGGTAGAAATTAAAATGCTTAAACATAAACACAAATGGCTGATCCATGACGAATTTTTATCTTGTCCAGCCAACTAGTGGACATTGAATAAACAAAGGCACAACAGGTGAAAGCATGTTTCATTTCGTCCTGAAATGTGCAATCATTTAGTAGCTCAAGAAGAGAGAAAAAGGGGTTTTATTTGAGTAGTTTAATTTAAGAGAAGCACAAATCAAAGCCATTTCCACTTATTTTTCCACACACTATTGCATACCCGGCCATAAACAGTGAATCATGGTAAGCTCTGCTTATCATCCGCTTGTGTGTGAGGTTTAACTCCTTTGATGCAACCTCCACTGCTTCAATCACTGATTTATCAGAATGGGCTGGCGGGTCCTGGTTTAGGATTTTGAATGACAGATTTACTCCGCGCTTTCTGGCTATTGCCACAGCAGATTCATGAATTTTTTCAATCACCTCATTTCTTCGTTTCTCATCAATGTCTCGTGTGTCTGAAAAATATCAAACAAATAGGAAGCAAACCATTCAGGCATGAAAAACAAAGTTATCCAAACGTGAAATTAGTAAAAATTGTAAACCTTCTGCAACTTCCAACCATGTAATCACCATACCAATTGTCAGATGTGCTTTACTTGGGATGCTGTTGATTGCTCCCGGGTGCAGCTGAAGAATACCTTGAAAGACATTAACCGTCAGCTTCTACTAGAAAAGTACAAGTGAAGGTTGTTAAATGAAGAGGTAATGGCTACAGGCCAGAATTTCACAAAGATATCAGTCCATAATTTATAGTTGGGCACCAAAGAAACATGACATACCCACTGTACCAACTGTGTCAATAGAACCAGATTCTAGAACATATTTTTCCACATCTAGTGCCAGCTCTGCAGCTGCCAGTCCAGCATCATTTCTGATCCAAAATTATGCATTTCAATAACATTATTTCTACAGAGAAAAATAAGTCGATATGAAAAAATTTCTAAAAGGTTCAATTAGACAAAGGAGAAGTGCTATCTTTATTTACTTCAAGAGACTGCGGCATTGACTACAGTACCGGAGTAAGTTCAGGAATATAAAACAGAAAGATTAGTAATACAGTAGAGAGTGATGATATCTGCATCCACAAGTTGATCTCACCGTCCCACTAATACTTCCAATGCCATGTTTATGATCTATAGCGACAAAATTTTGTCACTAAAGGTATTAGTAGGAGTGCCGATATTTTTGGAGCGCGAATATCACTAACCTACAATGGAACCTCAAACTGTGGACACATGAACAATATGCTCAAACACTCGAATGGAGTAGGTGAATAGTGCTATAACTTTAAATTGAACAAAGGTTCCAAAGCTGATGCAAGAAAATAAGGAGTAAAAGAGTGTGCACATGTTGCTATAACTAACCTATGTGGCATCAAGACACCTCCAGCATGGCCTCCATTGCCTTCAAAATCTACTATCAAGGTTGCAGGTGCAGCAATTGCTGTTACTACGCCAATAGATATTCCTGAATTGAAATTTAAATTGGATTATGGGTCGACTATTTGTGGCTACAGGGGGATAAGCATTAGCAGAGAAAAGAAATCCACCTTCGGCATCCAGAATTGGCCCCTGTTCTATATGCAGCTCCACAAAAGCAGAGTAACATCCTTCTTTCAAGAATACACTCGATAAATCATCTACACCTTTTGCATAACCAGCAGATCTAGCAGCCTCCAGAAAGGATATGTTTTGTTTATCAAATGTTGTCTTCAGAGCTTTCATAACTGCCTCATTCCTTGCCATTAAGCGGCTGCATTCAAAAGTTAAATTGTAAGGAATATCATACAAGTGACTGCAACATCAAAAAAAAAAGGAATATCATACAAGTGACTGCAATAAGTTGCTTATACAAATTTTTGGCATTGCAGAAACAGATGGAACACAAAAATATAATAGAAACCTGTAGAAGTGTGTCCTTTTGGTGAGTTATATAAAGTAAATATCTGCTGGTTCTAACCTCCCTACACATCCGATCCCAAAGCGTGTAGGCTCCTCAGATGTGAACACAATAACCTCCAGTGACCTTTTTGGTTTGTACCCAGACCTATTAAGCATGATGGCCACAACATAATTAAGTAAAAGATGACTGATATGCGTCAATTTGAAGAACTATAAAATTCATGCAACAAAGTCTTTAGATTTCATAAAACCAAAATCTTGATGTGAATAAAAAGTTTTAAAAACAAGCAGTAGATTTTGAAACCAATCTAATAAGTAAACCAGATTATTCCATGGTAGACACTAAGATAAACAATTTTTCATGCTACAAGATTAATATCTCAAAGCCCCTCTTCATGAGTTTGAAATTGAAGAGCTGTGATCAACTCTCCACTGAAGGCACCATTTTGTTGAAATTTTTTGTCAAAACAAGAATTGTTAGGCATTTCAGCTCAATTACTTCCATCTGGGAAAGTTAAAGACATTGAGCATTTGAGTTATATCTACACATAAAAACAAATAATTGGTGTGTTACATGCTACAGATTTCCAAAAGCAAGAATCAATCTAGGCCACATTCCAAGCCGATCAGAGATTCATGTTGAATACCTTGGCTAGAGGTCATTACTATTTATTACATAATTTAGACTCCAAGTTCATAAAAACACAAAAATGCATACCTCTTGAGTGTATTTATGGCTTCTATTGCTCCTAAAACGCCAACAACTCCATCATAAATCCCAGAATATGGAATAGCATCAATATGGGAACCCGTTGCAACGGGAGCAAGCTCTGGTTCATAACCATCCCTGCGAAAAGGAAAGCAGCAAAAGAAGCATGGTCAAAGTGACAGAAAGAATGGAAGGCGAAGGAAATTGAGGATCTCTTCAAAAGGAAAGAAAGAAGAAAAACTACTTAAAAGTTGTCGCCATGATAAAAATGGGGGTCATATCGGAACTTAAGGTAGTTGAGCTTACCTAGACAAGAATACAGCTTTAACAAGTAAACTCACTTTTAGAAAAGGAATTCTGAAAAATTGTCTGAGAACTGGTATGAAAAAACCAAACTTGTGGAACAATAAAGGAACTCACCACCGACCAAACATGTTGCCAACAGCATCCTCCCGAACAGATAAGCCAGCAAGTCCCAATAAGTTTTTGACGTACCTTCAAAAAAAGTTTTTGACGTACCTTCAAGCAAAGCAGGAAAAGAAAGTTGATAGACGTGAGCATCTAATCGTTTAACTTGACCAATCTCCACACAGAGAGCAGTTGGCTAAAATTATATGTATCCCACTAAGAGTCAAATTCATAGCCAGATTCATCTCGATATGAGCGAGAACATTAAAGTCAAGTTACAGAAGATACATTAGAATTGGGAAACTACTGTGCCAATTAAGCTTATAGAACCGCATGTTTTCTTATCCATGTCCACCTTTCTTGGAACCACTGATGAGTTAGTTATACAAGGATGATATATAACTAAAACAAATTCCTCCTGGATAGCTTTAGAAGTATAAAAAGACAATGAGTGTAAGCGAGCAGAAATAGTTAGTCAACAATCTAGAAACAGAAATCTTCAAGACAGTACCTGCGCGCCAAAACGTCCTTCTCAGAGTACAAAATCCTAGTGATTGCTGGGGCAGGTGTATCCGAGAAAGTGGAAAGATCTGCAATCTTTGTAACACAGAAAAATACAATGTTTTAACTCAAAGTTTTATTCAAGCAATAAAACATACTTGCAGCACTTCATAAGAAAAAACCCACTAAGCCAAAGTCCAAACTAGCTACAGATTTTTTAAAAAAAAAAAAAAATCAGAAGGCATAGCACGCCAACCTGGCTGAGCAGAAGTTGAACATCAACTGAAAGCGAAGAAAGAAGAGATCTTGGGTCAAACGAGTGAGGTGGTTCGTGGATTGGGTAGCCAGAGAACTCCTCCATGATTTTGGCTGTTGGGTCTTCATTGTTCACTGCCAAGATCCCAGGGGAGGAGTGTAGGAATAGGAGAAGAAGAAGACAAAAGTTGCTGAGTCCTTGAGGCACCATTTTTTCTTGGGACTGGAAGCCAAAGTTGCTTAGTCTTCAATGGCTGTGCATGTGTAGAGCTATGAATTTGGACCAATGTCACTGATTACCTGAACTGAAAATGTTAGCCTGTGCCTTACATGCGACGAAAGTGACATGGTCTGGGATGGTCTGGTCATTTTTAAAATAAAACAGGAATCTTATTGTTTACTGTTCCATTTTGAGATGTCTCTTTTACCTTAAGGAATCTTAGTCATCCCCCTTCGCCATAAAAAAATTTTGAGGACAAATTTTGTTCAGATTTTTATGTTGAGATTACCAGCAATTGTTGGCTTGGCCTAATGGTAAAAAGCTCATTATCATGAAATTTATTATTATTAATGAAATTTATAAACTTTTAACACATAAATAGTAGCTACATTGACTTCCTCGTCCACTAGTCACCATTATATACCCCCATTTTGCCAGGTGAACAGACACTGAGATTCCTTGTTGCTTCACTGATATGCATTGTATTCTAGCTTTTGAACATCAAACTTCGGCATTGAACTCATTTTTCTGATAGATCAAGCAGCCATAACCTGTAACAAGCTTTTTTTTTTTCCTTTTTTGGAAGGGAGCGGAAAGAAGAGTTTGAATGCATCAGGTTGATGACAACTTGGCAAGGGTCAAGGCTAATACTTTCACCCCATTTGCTAAATCCTGACTGGAGGCATATTCTTCAGGCTTATGGCTATATCCTGCAAACCCAAACGTACATGATTATTAGATTTTGTTCTAGTGGTATGCTTTGCTCCAGTGACACCTATTTTGGCCCTAATGCACTGTGAGCTCATCTACTTCTATGCTGTGAATATTTTAAAAAAGAAGCAAACCCTATGTTCATAGTATTATGAGCATCTGAAATAATTGAAATAAACAGAAATAATTATCTTAAACAACCGAATCATGAAACTGAAGTTTATGCAGCCAGCTACAAATTGAAAGAAAAATTCAAACCTTTATAACAAGGAATGAACAACATCCCCATTGGAGAAATCCTGCAAGGATGAGAAGGTGCATGATCAGGTGGTTCTTGTGATGGAGAAAGGAAAAAACGCTATGGCAGGTAGCATCATGGATTAATGATCTTTTGGAACCTTAGGTAGAAATTAAGTTGTACGAAGATAACCACAAATAGCTGCTATATGATGGATTTTATTCCATGTAGCCAACTAGTAGACATTGAATAAACAAATGTCGTAACATGTGAAAGCATCGAAAGCGAGGTTTCATTTTGTCTTCTATGATGCAATTGTTTAGTACCCCGAGAAGAGATAACTAGGTCCTAGGGGGTTGTGTTTTTGTTGTTTAATTTAAAACGCATATCAGTGTCATTTTCTCTAACTTTTCTCCACACGCTTGCATACCTAGCCATAAACAGTGAATCATGATAAGCTCTACTTATCATCAACTTGTGTGTAAGATTTAACTCCTTTGCTGCAGCTTCCATTGCTTCAATCACTGATTTATCAGAAAGGGCTGGCGGGTCCTGGTTTATGATTTTGAACTCTGCCAGCCTAACTCCCCTCTTTCTGGCTATTCCCACAGCAGATTCATGAATTTTTTCAATCACGTGATTCCTTCTTTTCTCATCAATGTCTCGCGTGTCTGAAAAAAGGAAAACCAAAGTTATTGTATGTATATGAAATTTGTGTAAGAACACTTCCAGTTTTACACTGGTGAAAATTGTATTCCTTCTGCAACTACCAACCAAATATATCAACGTACCAATTTCCAGGTGTGATTTACTTGGGATGCTGTTGATTGCTCCCGGGTGCAGGTCAAGAACACCTTGAAAGGCATGAATCATTAGCTTCTACTCGTAAAGTACAAGCGACGGCATTTAAATGAAAAAGAAATGGTAACACAACAGAATTTTGCGAAGATAAGCCCACAAGTTACAGTAGGGCAGGAGAGAAACATGACATACCCACTGTACCAACAGTATCAATAGAACCAGAATCTAGAACATGGTTCTCCACAGTCAGTGCCAACTCTGCAGCTGCCAGTCCAGCATCATTTCTGATCCAAAATTATGCATTTCGATAATTATATGTTTATGGAAAAAAATAAGTCTTGTATGGAAATGAGTTTAAATTCCAGAGAAAGTTAACCAGTATAAAGAACAGAAAGATTAGTCAGGTGAAAATCAAACTGCGGAGATGCAGAAACTAACAGCCAATGGACAGGCACAAAGATACTAAAACAGAAATATGTTCAAACACATGTATGTAGTCTTATTTTTTGGAAAAATAAAGAAAGAAAAAAGTGACTAGTGGAACTTTAAAATAAGAAAAGTTCACAACGTGGTGCAAGAAAATCAAGAATAAAAGAGTGTTTGCATGTTGGTACAAATAACCTATGTGGCATTAAGACAGCTCCTGCATGGCCTCCATTGCCTTCAAAATCTACTTTGAGGCTTGCAGGTGCAGCAATTGCGGTTACTACGCCGATAGATAATCCTGAGTTGAAAGTTTAAAGTGGATTAGTGGTTTAAAGAGGATTCTGGGGTGACTATTGGTGACTACAGGAGGACGGCATTAGCATAGAAAACAAGTCCACCTTCTGCTTCCAGAATGGGGCCCTGTTCTATATGAAGCTCCACAAAAGCAGAGTAACTGCCTTTTTCCAAGAATACACTTGATATATCATCTTGACCATTTGCATAACCAGCAGATCTAGCAGCATCCAAAAAGGATACGTTTTGACCATCAAATGTTGTCTTAAGAGCTTCCGCAAGTGCCTCGCTCCCTGCCAATAATCGGCTGCACGGTAAAGATAAATCATGAGGAATCTCATACAAACAGCAATAAGTCGATAGTAACTTTTGGCAATGCAAAGAGAGATGGAACACAAGAAAATGAAATAGAAACGGCTAAGTCTGTGACTCTGGTGAGTTATGTAAAGTAAACATCTGTTGCTTCTAACCTCCCTAAACAGCTGATCCCAAACCGTGTAGGCTCTTCAGAGGTGAATAAGATAACCTCCAGTGACCTTTTTGGTTTGTATCCGGACCTGTTATGCATGATTGTAACATAGTGAAACAAAAACACAAAAATATGCATCAATTAGAAGAATAAGTAAAAAACTAATTGGTGTGCCATATGCCATAGAATTCCAAAAGCAAGAATTCATCAGATCAACATTCCTAGCATACAACCAACAAGGTGTTGACGCAGTGGTCCAGCATGCTGCGACCCCTTAACTCACACGTCCCGGGTTCGATCCGGAGAAACGTGGAGGTATGGAAAATGCACCTGTCGGGAGTGGTTAAATATGTTGGACCCCGCTCGTGGTCTTAGGCTAAATGCCCGGGAAGCGAGATTGGGTGTCGGGCCACGGATGAGATTAGTCTGGCTTGTCGAGCTGGGACACTCATTAGAATCAAAAAAACATTCCTAGCATATAAGAGATTCATGTTGAATCCTTTGGCCAGTGGTTATCACTTATTGCATCAATTAGACTCCATATCCATAACAACAAGAAAAAGCTACCTCTTAAGAACATTTATGGCTTCTATTGCACCTAAAACGCCAACAACTCCATCATACTTCCCAGAGTATGGAATAGCATCAATATGGGAACCGGTTGCAGCTGGAGCAAGCTCTGGCTCATAACCATCCCTGCAAAAATGGAAACAACAAAAGAAGCACGGTCAAACTCACAGAACCGATAAAAACAAGTAACTGGAAATTGTTGATCACATCAGAAGGAAAGAAAAAAGAAAAAAAAATAGTCAAAGACATTACAATCCCATTGATAAAATGCAGTCATATCACGCCTTTCTCGGTAGCTGAGCTCAAGTAAGTAAGAATGCAGCTTCAAAGGTTAATTCAGTAGACAAAAGGCAACTTGGAATACAAATTTGTGGAAATATAAAGAAACTCACCACCGACCGAATATGTTACCAACAGCGTCCTCCCTAACAGATAGGCCAGCAAGTCCCATTAAATTTTTTATGTACCTTCAAGAAGAGCAGGAAAATAAAATTGAGCATGTAAATTACATATATATTCCATGAAAGGTCAAATTCAAAGTCAGATTCTTCTCGATGTGAGCAACAGCATCAAAGTCAACTTACTCAAGGTACACTAGAATTGGGAAACTACTGAACTCTCCCAATTGGTCTTATGGAACCACATATTTTATCAACCATATCCACTTTTCTTGGAAACCACCATGGAATTACAAAAGGGTGATATAAATATTACCAAGTTCTTGGATAGGAGTGCAAATGATCACATGATAATTAGATAACAATCTAGAAAATCAAAATCCTCAAACATATATAGTACCTGCGTGCCAAAACGTCCTTCTCACTGTACAAAATCCTAGTGACTGATGGGGCAGGTGTATCCGAGAAAGTAGATAGCTCATCAATCTTGCAATACAGAACAATACAAATTAAACTTAAAAATGTGGAACAGGTAAAATACACAGACTTCAAGCAGTAAAACAACGCACTAACCAACAACCCAAAAAAAAAAAGTACCTGGCTTTGCAGACCTTGAGCATCAACTGAGAGCGAAGAAAGAAAAGAGCTTTGGTCAAGTGAGTGAGGTGGTTCGTGAATTGGGTACCCCGAGAACTCCTCCATGATTTTGGCTGTTGGGTCTTCATTGGTTACTGCCAAGATTGCAGTGAAGGAGTGTAGGCACAGGAGTAGAAGAGGAGGAAGAAGAAGAGGATAGAGTCTTTGAGGAGCCATTTTTTCTCTGGTTTTGGTGAAGTTAGCTAATGATTGTTTGTTCATGTACAAAAGAAAGAGAGATGAATTTGGACCAATTGTGGTCACTGAACTGAAATGTTGGTTTTAGTGCAATCTGAGACGGTGTTTACGTGTCGTGGTCTTGTTTGGTCACTTTCTGTCGTCTTTGTTTTTTGTTTTGTGAATTGTTTTCTTCTTCTTTGTTTTTTTGGGTAGAATGATTTGATTTGCTAATTGTGATTGGTTGAGAAAATTCTTTTAAAATATAACAGGAATCACATTGTTGTTTTTCTTTTTTTAATTTTGGAGAATCTTGAGGAATCTTTAGTCCTGGGCCCTCGCCATTACGAAGTTCATGGTGAATATATTCTTTTTTTCCAGAGTAAGATTGGGATCAAGAGCTACTAACTTGTAATATGAAATTCGCATATAAATCAACGGAAATTAAAAATGTTATACATTCATTATTAATTCTAAAATAAAGATGTTATACATTATTCTGAAATCCTAATCACCGTGAATATGCAGTATTTCTTTTTTTTTTTTGGGCTCTGCTCTCAATACATTGATTAAAAACAAAAAAAAAAAGGCAATAATACACTAGAGTCGTGAAGAGTTGTATTTCCTTTTACAATCATTGTACTTACGTTTTTGGCACTGGAATAAAAATATTAAGAAAATAATAACTAAATGATGCTAATAAATATGCTGATCTCTAGAGACAAATAAATATTGTACTTACGTTTTTGGTGTTTCACGCTTAAGTTCAGCTCCTGAGGATTGTATTCCTATTCTTGCCCATGATATAGCATTGTGGGTGTCACGGGAACTACACCACAAACAGCTTAAGTGCCGTATAGGAAATTAGGAAGTAACCCAAAATTATTGAACAAAATCGGAAATTATTGTTACAATACAACATGATGGCACACTACAATACACATTGTCAATTTGTTGTTGCATTTTTTTTTTTTGATCGAGACAGCTGATAATATCACTCAAGTAATGGAGTCCTAAGTGCAGAAGGTTGGTTAACATCGGTGGGAGGAGCATTACATTAGCTGCACCGGAGTAAAAATTGTGATAGGACTATTTTGTTATTTTGGAAAATACTCGATAAGAGAAAAAGAAAATACACACGAGGAGGAGAAGGCGGGAAGAAAGAAATAGACCAAACTAAATATAAAACTATAAAACTCCAAATCCCCCCAAAAACCCCAACACCTTGAGCTTCTCTAAGAAGGAACTAACAAAGATCAAACCGAAAAACAGAAGAAGACACGAATGGAGAAGAAAGAAGAAGAAGAAGGAGGAGAAGGAGCAGCGCCCAGGCACACATGCCTGAAACTAGTAACGGAGCCTGACCCAATATTCGTGAAGGGCACATGGTTCTCTTCCCACTTCCACCTCTCCATCACCGACGGCCTCCACTCCTGGCTCTGCAACGGTACCCAAACCCACCCACCATCAATTTTCTACTTCTGTTTAGTTTAGTTCTTCAAAAATGAAAAGACACAATCTTTGTGTTTCGGTTCTTATATAAAATACTCTCTTTTTTCTTTTTGGGTTTGGTTGTTGAAATTGACAGCCACTGAAGAGGAGGTGAAGGAGAGAGCGGAGCAATGGGACCAGCCTGTGTCTGTTTACATCCAATTGGCCGAGACCCATTTAGGGTTTCAGATGCCTGGCTCCGTCTACCGCTTCACTGACGCCGGTGATGGGTATAAACGGGTTAGTTTTCTTCTTTTTTTTTTTGTGTTCCCTTCTTTTTGGGTCTCTTTTGAAATTAGCTGATTAATTGCGGGTAAGGTTTGCAAAGTTTGTGAATTTGGATTGAATTCTTGGTGCATTTGTTGTTATTGTCGTTTGCTTGGGTTGTAGTTGTCGTGGACTTTTGAGAAGGAAGGGACGAAGCTGGAGTGGAGGTGGAAATGCCAGCCTTCGCCGGATAGTAAGAAGAGTACTGCAGGGATCTTGGATTTTCTTATGGATGCTAACATTAGGCTCAGTGTAAGTCTGTAGTGTGTTTCATGTATGGTGCCATTATTAGCTCCATTGTTTATTCATTGTAAGAAGCTATAGACCATTGCTAGACTTAACTAAGTTTTTAGAAAAGGTGTTTCACTGCTATTCCTCGGAAATATGGTTTAAATATGAGTTATGCTTGTAACTTGTTCCCGCTTGAGCAATGAAATGTTGCTAATTCAGTTACAATTGTAAAGGTCAAAGACAACTCCCTACTGGAGGATAGGGGTTTGATGGGCTGATAGCCTAAGTTTTGTATTTATTTTGGCATATATAATATATAGCATCTCCCGGTTTTGAACCAAAAATTGTAAAGGTCAAAGGCTGTGTCTAGCTAATAGACTGATATTGGAATGTATTAGTGTTGTTTCTATACGAGCTGTTCAAATGGGTTTATGGCCCTGAACTCATTTTTCTAAACAAGGATGGAAGAATTCACCATTGAGTGCTTTCAGAAAGAGAGGGGGCAATCTCGTAGGAGGAAACAATTTAAAACCACGTGGAATGGGAAACCTCAGCATGGCCAGGAGACTGGCTTTGGTTGAGATTCAAGAAGCAAACAGTTATACATGTTTTTGATTGGTGGGATGTAAATATTCGCGGACCCTTTTGCGTTGCTTTGGCAAGTAGTTTCTTGATTTTGATGTTTCTCTTGTTGCGAATATTGTTAGGGTTGATGTATGCAGTGGGGTGGATAATTTTTTTACTTTTATCCAAAAGTGTACAATAAAGGATATGGAATAAATATTCTGAAGGCAATATTGTTTGACTTTACATGTATTCAGGAAGAGGTTGTCAAAAAGGAAAGGTATGTGCTTCACTGTTATTTTCTTTGCCTCTTTCCATCTAATCCCCTTTCTAAAGTGTGTTGTGCTGTGCTATTAACTTTTCCATCATCAACTAGTGAAGATTGGAGCAAAACAGCTGAGATTGTGTTTGGTATGATTTTAAATCAAAGGGAATGTCTGCTAGGATTTTTGTTTAAACAAGTTTGGCCAAATTATGTGCCATTGACACATGAGCAAATTTTTGAGTCTCATTAGAGAAAGAAAGCTTTATGTATTTGCATAGGATTTCAGTTACTTTGATGTTTTTCTGCCTTTGTGCATCTGGTTTTTGAATTCACATGTAAAGAACTTCATGCGTTTGTCTACAGTGTATTAACCTGGAAGGCGATATGTTTCCAACTAAAGGACCACTGTGTCCTGCTATACTAAGAAAAACTGAAGGCCGGATCAGGTCTGCGAATTCAGTTTTTGATCTTGCATAGTTTGTGAGAATGGATCATTTTTTTTTGATACTAGAACAGTATCCCCATCAACAGGACTAACATCTGCTAATATTTACTTGATGAGATGGTATTCCATCTGCATGAAGAATCATAGCATCTACTGTTGTCAATCCTGTTTAATTATTTCCTTCCTCTCTCATTGTCTGAAGACTCAGCCTCATATCTTCCACATAGGTCATGAAGAAACTCTGGTCTATTGCCTTGAACTCAACAATATCTTCTGATCGAAGGGGAAACTTTGCTTTGATCATTATTGAAATAGTTCTGGCTGGATCCTTAGACTTTAGTTGCGAATATTCCAAAGCTTTTTGGCTTGCTTAAGATTCTCAGAAGTTCCTTTATCAATGAGTTAATCTTTTACTTAATAAAAAGTGAAATCTAAATGCAGCTCAATAGTAACACATTTTGTTTCATGCAGTGTTGGATAATGGATGATATCTTATTCAACTTAATGCTGTGAATTGTTGTCTTTTTTTGAGATAGGTTAAAACTGATGCTGCCTTTATCTTCTTTTTAGTTTCTTAGTGTCTTGAATGCAAAGAAAAGAAAACTTAGAGAGCTTCGAGATCAACTCTCAAAGAAGGAAGCTTCTGGAAAATTCCCTCAAGAGGAAGAATCCGAGAAAACTGAGAGTTTTGACGAAGATACAGATCATGAAAAAAGTGAGGAAGAGCTTCCAGAGAAACTTGCAGGAACTTCCACCAACGTATCATCTACCAGGGGTAAGGGTAGGAATGTCCCATCTACCAGGGGCAGGGCTAGGGGTAGGGGTAGCAAGAGGGCTACCCTCACATAGCATTGTACAATTGCACTGTATATACATTTGCGCTCTGCCATCTATCTCCAAGTCCAAATAAACCTTTTTGTGTTTCATTCTCAAGTACTTGTTTCTGTTTGCTATTTCACTCTTCCAGCTAGTTTATTAAAGCGTTTAACTGGTTAGTGATACTTAGAAGATGATGAATTATCTAATCCAATAAAAATAAATGGAAGTGGAGGAATTTTTTTTGGTGAAAAGATGCATTGTTATATTAAGTCATAAAGTCTCGTAGGATCTTTGCGCCAGTGGCATCAGCCACTAGTGCAGCCATACAAAAATCAGGAGGCGTATCGTAGGCAGAAAAGCCTTCCTCCATAGAGAGTGCTTTCTTTGCTAGACTATCAGCAGCAAAGTTACATTTCCTAAAGACATGCCTAAATGTCAGCTTCCATGGCTGTTGTATAAGATTCCAGATGCAATCCATCAAAGGTGTCCTGGCAAACGGGTTGTGGTATTTCCCTGTGATGAGGTTGAGGGCTTCGATGCTGTCCACCTCAACTTCCAGTACATTAATACTCATGCTTGAGGCTGCGATAAGTATATCATAGACAGCCCATAGTTCGGCCATAAACTGACCGCAAGAGCCAAGACGATGTGTGAATCCATAAAACCATTTGCCTTGGGCATTTGACTCCACCAGCACCAACATGTCCAGTTGTCATACAATGTGAGCCGTCCGAGTTGGCTTTAAAAGTGTCCTGGTTCGGTGCGACCCATCCAATGGGTTTCGTGAGTGTTGATGTCATCACTTGAAGCTTGGATGCTTGTGATGTCTCCTTCCACACTTACTGGGAAATGCGCATACTCAGGGTGGAATCATTACTGCTTGGTCCCGTTGGTGTGAATACTTGTTCGTTTCTTTCCTTCCTAATCAGCCAGGTCGCTATTCCAAAGATAATCGGCCATAGGCATGCGAAATTGTCCCCCAAGCTTGCAGTAAGGGAGCGGTGGATCCATAGGGCCACGTCGCGTTCTGCAAAAAATGTGTGACGAGAATTAGCATTGAGAAGTTCATACCAAATGCCTTTCACATACCTGCAATCACGCAACACGTGTAGAACTGATTCGACTTCTGTTCCACAGCGAGGGCATGTGTCTGATATAGCCATGTGTCGCCGAACGCGCTCGGCATTGGTGAGTATAGCTTGATGAGCCACTTGCTAGAGGAATGTACGAGCTCGTGGGAGACCATTCCACTTCCAGATTGTTTTCCAAGGCTCATTTGAGGGAGGATCCACGTCATAGGAGATTAGCTTGTAAGCCGATTTAACCGAGCATTCGCCTGAACCAGTCTTGTACCATACGGCAATGTCATCCTCTCTTTCCGGTGCAGGAGCCGGGGATAGGGCAAGGCACCTAGCACCTGTGGAGGGAGGAGTGGCTGCAGTTGCTCCATGTTGGAAGTGGAGGAATTTGCTTCAATATTTGAGGAAGTAGCATTTCCAGGCCCACGGCCACCTCAAAGAATCTATGGTGATATGTAGTGGTTCAAAGCTTCATTTTATATTCCATTTCAATGGCTCCATCGCTTGGCTTGGCTGGGAATGCAGCGGCATCCCTGCTAGGTGGCTTTAAAATTAAAAGGTTTCTTGAATTGCCCTTTTTTGCGTGGAGACTATGCCACCGGAGAGGAGAATGATAAGAGACGAAACGGAGTGCGCATGGAGTGGATCACGTCCGGGAATGTGGAGTATTGGAATTCCTTTGCTTTTCCAGATAATATTCTGTGCCATTGGAAACCCATCCTCCTGCGAGGGGGAAGCCATCTAGGCTTAGAGTGGCGATTTCCTTGCATATACTCGCTAATAAAATCGGGATCATTTATTTAGCTTTTCTTTTCCGCATCTTTTCAGATTTTACAGGAAACAAATTATCTTTAAAAACACTTGGAAGAGACATAATGATTGACAGATATTTGGAATCCGCCAAGGCATGGTGTAGCAACATTGAAGTTACTGCTTCATTTGGAACGAAGTTTCTTTCTCGCATGCGTTTAAGATGCTCCATTGCTTTGTCCACCTCATTTTTTGTAAGAAACCCCTAAATAACGATGTTGAAGGTAATGACATCAGGTTTACAGCCCCTTTCTCCCATTTTTGTAAGCAGTTTACTAGCCTCCAATAACATTCCTTTCTTGCAAAAGCCATTGATCAATATGTTGTAAGCTACAATGTCTGGATCAATTCCCACCTTTGAGATTTCATTAAATAGTTGTCTTGCTTCTTCCAATCTAGAAGCTTGGCACAACCCCTCAAGCAGGATGCAGAAGACCTTAATATCAGGTTTAAATTTCGTCTTCTTGAGAGACTGAAAATGATCCATTGCCTCTTCAATGAGCCCCCTTTTGCAAAGTCCATTTAAGAGGATTATGTACGTAGGAAAAGATGGAGATTGACCGGAAAGATGAATTTCATTAAAGATCTCTTTAGCAGTTTCGGTTCTCCCTTCTCGGGAAAGTGCTCGCATAAGAATGTTGTAAGTCGTTGCAGTTGGCTTCAATCCCTTGCTTTTCATTTCTTGAAACAGCCGAATTGCTTCATCAATCTTCTCAGCCTTGCAATAGCCATGAATCAACATATTATAGGTCACATCATTATGCTCAATGTTTCTGTCTACCATCAACTGATACAGCTTCATTGCATCCTCCATCTTTCCCAGCAAGCACAAGCCATTCAAGAGTGAGTTATAAGCTTAAAGACCAGGCTCCTTCCCTTGCTTTTCCATCACCTCAAATATCTCATAAGCTTCTTTGATCCTCTCTTCCTTGCTCACACAATCAATCAGAATTGAATAGGTCACTTCATTGGGGGTAATCCCTTCATCCACCATTCGTTGGAAAAGAAAGACCGCATCTTTCCACAATTTCCGTTCACAAAACCCATGAATCAACAAATTGTAAGTGATCACATCTGGAAAAATACCTCTATCCAGCATTTCATTGACAAAACTCACTGCTTTTTTCAAGCTTCCCTTGCTTAAAAACCCATTAATCAACGAAGTATAAACAATGACATCAGGGGTAATTCCCTGACCAACCATCTCATCAAACATCGTCAATGCATTGCGCAGGTTTCCATCTTTACAAAGAGAATTAATAATCATACCATAATGCATCACATTACCCTTAATATTCTCATTCGTCATCCTCCTATGCAACTCAATGGCAACACCCGTCTCGCGGATCTTGCAAAGGCTGTTAATCAGAATCCCATAGAGAACCACATCCCCTCGAAGCCCTCTCTCACCCATTTTATCAAATAGTTCAACTGCATCCCCTACCTTACCCTCCGTGCACATTCCCTTAAGCAAAGTAGAGAAAGTAACTAGGGGATTTTTAACTCCACTCCTCCTAGGATCCACAACCCAGAACGTATTGCTATTATTAAGGCGAAGGAAGCGAAATGGGCAGAAGAGCATGACCCCCTAAAACCTTATTTAGGGGAAGAGCAACCCCCAAGAATTGTGCAATGGAAAACACCAGGACTTGGAGCAGTTAAAGTTAACTCTGATGGCTCCGTAAACCCACAATCAGGACAAGCATCAGCAGGAGGACTGATACGGGGTGATGTTGGTGAATGGTTGGGCGGTGTGGTTGTGAATATAGGTCGTTGTTCTGTTATTCAAGCGGAGCTATGGGGACTGAAAGCTACTCTGGAAGTTGTGTGGAAACTTGGCTTTAGGAAGGTGGAAGCAGAAGTTGACTCTCTGATTTTGGTGGATCTAACTACATCTGAAACTGAAGATCATAACTTCTTGCCGTCTCTAGCCAAAGACATCAGGAATTTGCTACAAAGACCTTGGGATGTCCAGGTCAAGCATATGTACCGCGGGGCTAACCAATGTGCGGATGCTCTTGCTACATTAGCTTCAAAGTTTAGTAGGGGAATCACGGAGCTCCAAATGTTGAGTGGTTTCCTCCTATGTGGGGACCACTGGAAAAATAAATAAAAAAAGGGGAGGGACAAAGTGCAATGGTTGACAGTGGAGCATTAATTAGCAGTTAGTGGTGCACTAAATTTTTTGCAGATTAGTCCCTGTAGTTCTTAGTTTTCTGCAAATTGGTCACTACAAGATGTCTATAAGTAGGCTGCTCATTTGCTCTTCAAAGTATCCCAGCATTCACAACAAGTGTAAATAAGAGAGTAAAAGAGAGAGTGTGTGGGAGGGAAGAAAATTGAGAAGAAAAATTTCCTTCTTAAATTAGGGAGTGACAAAATAGTAAAAAAAATACTTTGAGGGTATTTTTGACAAATACTTGGTAAACACCTTGTGAGACACTATTTTGAGTAGAACTCTAGGTTGATTATACCCCTAAAATTTAGGAAAGTCTTTCTTGTAAGCCTACTATTTATAGTGGAAGTTTTTCCGGTAGGATCAGGATTGTGGACGTAGCCCGGTATTTAGGTGAACCACGTTAAATACTGTATGTCATCTATTTTCTTTTGTCCTCTACTTGCTTATTTCCTTGTGAGGTGACATTATTTCTGCAAGATAGTGCCACCGGGCCCAACAACTGGTAGCAGAGCAGAAAGTTCGTGCTTTGCAAGTGCAAGGTTGTGAATTAATACACTGTGCAAGTGAATCCTGTCTAGGAGACTGGTTTTAAGTGAACCTTTGTTCCTCCAGTCTTTCTTGGAGATTTATCTTGGAATGATAATTCTGTCTTAGGAGATCGGCTAGGTCATCTTTCCTAGGAATTATCGAATCAGTTCAATTCACTACTTGTACGGGCACTATTCATCGTAAGGAGTTTCCTAGATCGAGGAGCTAGTCAGTCTTTGATCCAGATGGAGGGAAGAATAAACAAGATGATCAACCTTGATGGCACAAATTACTACTTATGGAGAAACAAGATGAAGGATCTCCTGTTCGTGACGAAGATGCATTTTTGGTGTTCAGTACGGTAAAGCCTAAAGATAAGTCAGACGAGGAGTGGGAGTTTGAACACATCCAAGTCTGCGGCTATATACGGTAATTTGTTGAGAATAATGTTTACAACCACATCTCTGGCATTGAGCATGCTAGAACGCTGTGGGAGAAGCTCGAAGAATTATATGCCTCAAATACAGGGAACAACAAGCTATTTTACTTAACGAAGTTGATGCAAGTAAAATGCCAGGAAGGCAAATTGGTTGCAGATCAACTTAATGAGAAGCAAGGGATCGTGGACCACTTGGCTAGTATGGGCATAAAATTCGACGATGAGGTGCTTGCTCTTATGGTCCTGGCGACTCTCCCAGATTCATGGGAAACCTTGAAGGTTTCAATCACAAACTTTGCACCTAATGGTATCGTGAGTATGACAACCGTTAGAAGTGGCATTCTGAATGAAGAGATGAGACGAAGAACACAAGGCTCATCTTCTTCACAGTCAAAAGTTTTGGCCACAGTGACGAGAGGGAGAAGCCAGAATAGAGATCAAAGTAGCAGAGACAAGAGCAGAGGAAAGTCCAACAAATTTGCAAATGTTGAGTGCCATTACTGCAAAAAGAAGGGCCACATCAAGAGATTCTGCCCAAAGTTCAAGAAAGACCAGAAGAAGAACAAAGGCAAAGATGTGAAGAAAGAAGAAAGCAGTGATGATGAAGCGAATTCTCTCGGAGAGTTCAATCTAGTTTGTGATGATGATATCATCAACCTTACTATCCAGGAGACAAGCTGGGTTGTTGATAGTGGTGCTACTGTTCATGCTACACCACGGATAGAACTCTTCTCATCTTACACACCTGATAATTTTGGGACTGTAAGAATGGGAAATGATAAATTCTCAATGGTCGTCGGCAAAGGAGATGTTTGCTTAGAGACCATGAATGGGATGAAGCTACTTCTGAGAGATGTCAGGCATATTCCAGATATGCATCTGGATCTAATCTCTGTTGATAAGCTCGACGAAGAAGGTTTTTGTAATACCTTCTAGAATGGTCAATGGAAGCTCACTAAAGGCTCGCTAGTGGTGGCACGTGGAACAAAAGTGTCAAAGTTGTACGTGACCCAGACAAAGGTTCTTCAGCATGATGTAAATGTTATGGAGAATGACAGCCAAGTCCAGCTATGGCACAGACGTCTCAGACACATGAGCGAGAAGTCAATGATGAAGCTAGTCAAGAAGAATGCTCTGTCAGAATTGGACCAGATCCAACTGAAGAAGTGCTCTCACTGTCTAGCTGGTAAGCAAAATAGAGTTTCTTTCAAGAGTTTTCCTTCTTTCAGAAAGAAAGAAGTGTTAGAACTGGTACACTCAGATCTATATGGGCCCTTTAACAAGTCCCTTGGTGGTGTCCGATATTTCGTGACATTCATTGATGATCATTCAAGGAAGACTTGGGTTTACACATTGAAGTCTAAAGATCAAGTGTTATCACTTTTTAAGTAGTTCCTAACTATGGTGGAAAGAGAGATAGGAAAGAAACTGAAGTGCATCCGGACAGATAATGGTGGTGAGTACACAGGTCCATTTGATGCTTACTGCAAAGAGCATGGTATTCGGCATCAGTTTACTCCACCCAAAACCCCACAGTTAAATGGCTTAGCTGAGAGGATGAACAGAACTTTGATTAAGAGAACCAGATGCTTACTCTCTCACTCGAAATTACCACAGGTCTTTTGGGGTGAAGCATTACTTATAGCGGCTTATGTGCTAAACCATTCACCTTGTGGCCCTCTACAGTATGAGGCTCTAGAGAAGGTGTGGTCAGGAAGGGACATTTCCTATGATCACCTACGAGTATTTGGGTGCAAAGCTCATGTCCACAGTCCGAAGGATGAAAGAAGCAAACTGGATGCTAAGACAAAGTAGTGTGTATTCACCGGCTATGGCCAAGACATGTTTGGCTATAGGCTTTATGATCCAGTGGAAAAGAAACTTATCAGGAGTCGAGATGTTGTCTTTATTGAGGATCAGACCATAGAAGACATTGACAAAGTAGAGAAGCCTAGTGTTGATCTAGAGGAGTTTCAGTTACCTCCAACAGAGACACCGAGACAAGTTGGAGATGATGTTCAGGATATTCATCCTGAAATTTCAGATGTTCCTGTTGAAGATGAGTCAGCAGAAGCTGATAGTAACGAGGATGATGGCAATGATGATACAGTCAGGGATGACCATCCTCACCCTTCAAGTAACTCTCCTTATCGCACAAGGTCTAGCAGAGCTGTGCAACACTCTACCAGATATTCTCCAAGTGATTACTTGTTGCTCACTGATGGGAGAGAACCAGAAAACTTTGATGAAGCTATTAGTGATGAGCATAAAGAGAAGTGGTTTAAAGTCATGCAAAAAGAGATGAAATCATTGCATAAGAACAAGACTTTTGAGTTGGTGAAGCTACCTAAAGGCAAGAGAGCTTTGAAGAACAAGTGGGTGTTCAGGATCAAGTATGAGGAGCACAGTCCACTTTCAAGATTCAAAGTAAGATTGGTTGTCAAAGGTTTCAATCAAAAGAAAGGGATAGACTTTGATGAAATCTTCTCATCAGTGGTGAAAATGACCTCAATCTGCATGGTGCTGGGATTAGCTGCAAGTCTCAACTTGGAGGTTGAACAGATGGATGTCAAAACAGCCGTCCTACACAGAGACTTGGAAGAAGGGATATATATAGAGCAGCCAGAGGGTTTCCAGCAGAAAGGAAAAGAGGATTATATTTGTAGATTGAGGAAGAGCCTCTACGGTTTAAAACAAGCCCCAAGACAGTGGTATAAGAAGTTTGAGTCAGTGATGGAGCAACTGGGTTACAAGAAGACTACTTCAGATCACTGTGTGTTCGTTCAAACATTTTTTGAAGATGATTTCATCATCCTATTGCTCTATGTGGATGATATGCTGATTGTTGGCCAGAATGTCTCCAGAATCAACAGCTTGAAAGCATAGCTAAGCAAGTTTTTTGCGATGAAAGACTTGGGTCTAGCAAAACAGATTCTCGGGATAAGAATTATTCGAGACCGACAAGCCAAGAAGATATGGTTGTCTCAGGACATTGAGAAAGTGCTTCAGAGGTTCAACATGGATAAGGCTAAAGCAGTCAGCTGTACTCTTGCTAACTACTTTAGACTAAGTCCTGAGCAGAGTCCATCTACAGATGAAGGGAAGAGAGAAATAAAATGAGTTCCATATGCTTCAGCAGTTAGTAGCTTGATGTATGCCATGGTGTGTATCCGACCAGATATTGCTCATGCAGTTGGAGTGGTAAGTTGATACCTTTCAAATCCTGAAAAAGAGCATTGGAATGCTGTCAAGTAGATTCTCAAGTATCTTTGAGGAACCTCCAAAATGTGATTATGTTATGGAGAAAAAAAACCAGTGCTGGTTGGATATACCGATGCAGATATGGCTGGTGATGTTAGTTCTAGAAAATCTACATCAGGATACCTGATTAATTTTTTAGGGGGAGCTGTGTCATGGCAATCAAGGCTACAGAAGTGTGTTGCATTGTCAATGACAGAAGCTGAGTTTATTGCAGCAATGGAAGCATGCAAGGAGTTGTTATGGATGAAGAATTTCTTAACTGAACTTGGATTTTCGCAAGACAGTTACCAATTGTTTTGTGATAGTCAGAGTGCTATACATCTTACGAAGAATGCCTCTCTTCATTCTAGATCGAAGCATATTGATGTGAGATACAATTGGATCAGGGAAGTACTGGAGAAGAAGGCGTTGCAACTCGAGAAGATCCATACAGAAGAGAATGGATCTGACATGCTGACGAAGACACTTCCAAGAGGGAAGTTTGAATTCCGCCGAGAAGCTGCTGGGATGGTGAATCCCCCCATGTAGTCGGAAAGGAGGAGAATTGTTGAGTGGTTTCCTCATATGTGGAGACCACTGGAAAAATAAATAAAAAAAGGGGAGAGACAAAGTGCAGTGGTGCAGTAGGTGTAGTGGTTGACAGTGGAGCACTAACTAGCAGTTAGTGGTGCACTAAGTATTTTGCAGATTAGTCCCTGCAGTTCTTGGTTTTCTGCAGATTGGTCCATGCGAGATGTCTATAAATAGGCTGCTCATTTGCTCTTGAAAGTATCCCAGCATTCACAACAAGTGTGGATAAGAGAGTGAAAGAGGGAGTGTGTGGAAGGGAAGAAAATTGAGAAGAAAAATTCCCTTTTTAAATTAGGGAGTGACAAAATAGTGAAAAAAATACCTTAGGGGTATTTTTGACAAACACTTGGGAAACACCTTGTGAGACACTATTTTGAGTAGAACTCTAGGTTGATTATACCCCTAAAATTTAGGGAAGTCTCTCTTGTAAGCCTACTATTTATAGTGGAAGTTTTTCCGGTGGGATCGGGATTATGGACGTAGCCCGGTATTTAGGTGAACCACGTTAAATTCTGTGTGTCATCTATTTTCTTTTGTCCTCTACTTGCTTATTTCCTTATGAGGTGATATTATTTCCGCAAGATAGTGCCACCGGGCCAACACCAAAGTCCCCCAAGTGTTATTTTACCTTTCTTAGATATGGATGTACATGGGAACTCGGTACAAGCAACTTTTTGTTTGATTAATGGAAGCCTATAAGGCATAATCTTCCCTCGCAAAAAAAAAAGAGAAAGTAACCAAGCTAGGCTCGAAACCCCTCTTCATAATCTCTCCAAGCACACAAAACCCATGTTTTATTGACCTCAAATGGCAACAACAACTAACCAAAATAGTCAATATGTACAAAGAAGACCCAACACCAGCATAATTCAACCTAGATACATTGAGAAAACAGTGTTATGGGATTTAAGCTGGGCAACCGAACTGAACAGATGATTAAAAGTGTCTATGACTGCCTTGTCTTTTGATGAAATCAAATCATCGAAGTATTTTTGAGCCTCCTTGAGGCTGATTCTACCTGATTTGCACCGCTGCCTCACCTCATTCTCGAATTCATTTGGGCCAGGAAGATCGTTTCTTTTCGGTGTGGTGTTCGTTGGCTTCGCATTTGAAGAGGAGACTTGAGATTGCTTAGCAAACAAAGAGCTTCGAGAATGCTCAGCTTTTGGGCCTTGAACTGCTCTTTTGATGGACATGGAAGTAGTTGTTAAGATTTATGTGGCTAGTTCTTGTTATGAGATCAGAAAATAAACAAAGGAACACAAGTTTCCCGACTATGTGTCACGGGGTCATTACCCTCTCCCCAGAAGTTCAACCTATTGGAGTGTGCAACACCCCTGTATATATAGCCCAAGACCTATACAGGCCCAAGACCTTCCCCTTCCTTTCCGATGTGGGATTCCATCACATTCTCCCCCACCGAATCCGACGACGCCTTCGTCGTCGACCGGGCACCCTGCCTACTCCTTCCCCACGGAGCGCTTGGCGAGACACCGGAGTTGGGTCGGGTCTGCTCCGCTACCACTTGTCACGGGGTCATTATCCTCTCCCCAAAAGGTCAACCTATTGAGGTGTGCAGCACCCCTATATATATGGCCCAAGACCTATACAGGCCCAAGACCTTCCCATTCTTTTCCGATGTGGGATTCCGTCACACTATGTGTCCCGATGTTAAGTAAAGGACAAAGTAATACTAAATAAAGGACAGAGTAAAAAAAAAAAAAAGTGTGTCCCAATGTTAAGTAAAGGACAGAGTAATACTAAATAGGTAATAATGGTCATTCGAATAAAAAAAAAAGACAAAAAAGAGAGGTAATAATGGTCAGATTACATTATTAAGATGACCCTAATTGAGGATTATTAGACTTTGACGGAAATTAGAACTCGGACTACAAAAGAATTAGGGCTACACTTGTAGGAGACAACAAACAACACAGACAACAGGGAGACGAGACAACAGGAACATCATCTTCTCTCTCTGTAGGGAAACGAGCAAGACGGTAGGAGCAGCACCCGAGGACTGCGAGATGGTACAAGCAAACCCTACACCTGCTATCCATGAAACCAATCACTGCCCGTATGCTTTGAGATCCCGGTTACGCATACTCTCTCACCCCGCGCCACCAGCGTCGGTTGGCGGCCGCCGGAGGTGATTTCTTTTTTTTCCTTTGTTTTCTTTTTCTTTTGTTTGCCTTTTATTTAATTTTAAAACAGAACATACAAAATTGAACTCAAGGATGCTGTTTGGCAAAATAAAGGAAGGAGAGAAAAGCTGCAGTAGTCACCCCTAACTGCGCAGGAGGATCAAAAGGTTCCCTTGGGGCTAGAGCTTCACTTGGAGCTAGAGCAGCATTGGTTCGGTGTAGCAACCAAGTTTCCTCGGACAGCGGCTGCAACAACTGGAGGTAGATCTTTATTTATCGATTTTCTCCCTATAAATAGAAACGACTCGGCCCGCAATTTCTCTTCGAATTGATATTTTTGCTTCTCTCCTTGCAAACTGAAGTAAGGGGAAAGCTGCGGTGACAACTCCGACGCAACAACCCAATCCAAAACGGTATGTCTTATATGTTGTATTATATGTGTGCTTCGTATCAGTAATATTTACCCATTTTAGCTCGATAGGGTTCCTTCTCTGTTTAACTCTATGGATAAACAAACAAATTTCGATATGGTAAACAACGACTACTGCGCTTGCATATATGTCTGATGATTTTGCTTTCCTCTAGTTTTGATTTCGTTCTACCAAAAAAATACAAATACCCCATCCCCAGCATCATGATGGTGAACATTCTTTTATTCTTATTTTTACCTTCGCGTCTTGATTTTTGTTTGTCTAGAGTTCTTATTTTTTTTTTCCCCTTCATGTCTCTACCCGATTGAAGTGAGAAAAAGAGACAAGACCCCGCTGAACGTGATGCTGCGGTTCGTGCTTTTGCTGAACGCAGTAGAAAGTATGTTTTGTTATATATTCCCCCCTCCTCCTTTTCTTCCTCGCGTTTCTACCATCTAGACGTCTGATCATATATGATCATTTAATTGTTGTCTCGTTTGGCTCTTGCAGGGAAGCCAAAGAGTACTACCCGACTTGGTTAGCCAATCAGGCTGGTCTGCCTGCCGAATTGGCGATTCGGCATTACAGGATTAATGAGGGTGTTCAGCTTAGGCTCACGGAGATGGTTAGGGGTACTGGCAAAATAACCAGCCTTGGGGTTATCACCCACCTCCAGTTCAAAGCCTTGCCCCTCACTTCAACTGGCAAGCCTATCGATGGACCACCCACAACTTTCTATGCCCAAATCCACAAAACAGGCTGTAGAAGGCCCCATGCTAGTAGAGTTTTCACCGATGATTCTCCACTGCTTCGCGACCCTCTTTTCATATGTCTACCCGATGGCTGGATTGGTATGTATATATATATATATATGTGATGGTATATTGCATCACTATCAATCTTGATGGTGCTAGGTGATGGTATATATTCCATCTGGTTCTCCTCTCAATTTGTTTCGAAGTGATTAGTTTGACCTGCCCCTCCATTAGCGAAGGGAGCTGTTGGATCACTTACTTCCCCCAATGTGAAATCTGATAGTGTCTAGTCTCTTTCAAGGATCTATGCTTTCTTGCTGAAACAGGAATTTATTCATTTCTTTCATATTTGCCTCATAGTAATTAATGGGTTTCCAAAACATGTTTACACCAAAACATGTTTGCAACAGCTCCATCAATTCTTGTCTAGATGTTCTCCTCCCACACTCTTGTTTGACCATATGAAACAATTCGCTTTACATTGCAAATCTACCAAATTACTACCATTCGAGAAGTTGCTAAAATCAATGATCTTTGTCTGGCTGACCTCTGCTCTACCTAATTTATCATCCATGCTAGACTAGTTTACTAACTTCCTATGAAAAGTTTGTACTTTGAGGGCAATAGTTATACTAGTAAATAAATAATCTGGTTGTTTTGAGATATTGGTATTCTCACATTAATTGTTTCCTTCCAAAAATATGATTCTCATTTGAAGTATAGGTTTCTATCTTGTTTGTACCTAGTCATTTTTAAAAGACAATTCATTAGTTTTTTCTTGTTTGTTCCGTGGTTAATTTGATCTCAACTTTTCTGGGGTCGCACATTCTGCTAATGAAGTACATAATCTTTTATGTTAGTTTATCCTTATGACTGTCCAAAGTGTGGATTTGATTTCAAAGATGATCGTGAAAGGGCTTGGTTATGCATGCCTGATAAAGAATACTTGGATCAGGCTATCCGTGCCTGCAAATAATCCTTGGATCGGATTTGATAAATTGGGTAGGTTGTCTTTCTCCAATTATTAATGAATAGTTCATGCTACTCTCTTAGAAGATGTTTTGCACATAGCGGCCTTATACTATGAAATGATAATTTTTCTGCAGGGGCTTGTTTTGGGGAAAAGGTTATGTTTATAAAGATGATTTATTTATGCTCATGTAAATTTTTAGCTGCCAAATATAAAGCATGTCTTATATGAAGATTAGATGGGGTTTTCTAATTTTTTTTTTTTGTCGGGATGGTTTTGTTGCAGAAATCTTCGTACAACTAAGCATTAATTTGCACGATGAATTTTGTGTTTGATTGGAATGTATTTGGTGAACATGTATGCATAAGCATGCAAGACTATTTAACGATTGACCTTGGCTAAATCCGCAATGCCTAACCGTGATTTAGTGTCCGCTTCATCTTTCGAAAGTACACTTGCATAACATGCCTCTTCCTTTGGTGGATGCCTTATCTATCTTTTCGCTTGTCAATTGTCATTAATTGCATAAAGTTTTTTATAATCGTTGTCTTGTAGCCAACGTGAAGAGAAGATACCAAAAAGTTCGTTCAAATCCCACCATGGCTCACACTATGACACCATATGGTCAAATGACCGTACAAAAATTGTATGGGATCTTTACAAGAACCTGCAAAAAACACAAGTTTGGAATCCTTGAAAGAAATTCACGAAATTGTGAAACAAGATAGGCAAGTTCGTTGGTTATTTAATAGCCATGAAAGGTTGATTACTTGTGCGACTGGGCTGAATACATTCTAGCTGCTCTAGCTCTTCCCCTAAAGCACGCCGTCCGCGGATTGCTGCTGCAAACTAATTTGTATTTTGCATCACAATGCATGGATCCCATTGCATTTTATCGATCCTTGTTGGTATGAGAACAAAAGACTTGCTAACAAGGAAACGTGGAACATATATTGTAACAAGAAATGTAATTCATTCAAAACCTCCGTTAAGTGAGTATTTAAAAAGGCTATGATTCCCTCTGTAGCTTACATTTTGGAGCCAATGTCCTGAAACGTTGTCCCAAACACGAAGGCGATGATAACTGTAATCAGAAAACCTCGTAAGTAGATTACCAGGCAAGAAGATATGATGGTTGGAAGTCATATTTAAAATAGTGTAATACACACAATAATCATTAAGTATTGGGCATTGATGTCACAGATCAACTCCAATAACTTGTGTAGTTTAGTCCGGTAGTTTATTTAGAAATATTTTGGTTGTAAATAAAATAAAAAAAGGTCAAAATTTCACAATTTAATAACCTATTATTCTTTTGAAAAAAAAAAAATTGTTCCTAAAAAGAAAACTATCACTATAAGAGTATGTCCGAATAGAATGGAGTGTTGGTCATTATAAATTTCAGCTGTACTCTTGCTAAATACATTGCTTCGTCCAAAGACACATAGATATGGATTGGGAGGAAGTACTACCAAAGGGAAGGTCAAATAGGTCGGTCACCATCCATAAATCGGGCTGGGCCTAGGTTATCTAAGGCTTTAGTGCCTTATCAATGCAATTCTGACTGTGTCCTTAAGGGTTGCTTGGGCGTGGGCCGGTAGAATGGGCCTAGCGGACAGATAGTGAATGCATGCTTTGGTGCATTTCTTTCTCCTTTATCTTGTAACGATGAAGAATAGACGACGTTTATCCATCGTTAAGACCAGCTATTTTTCTTTTTTTTTTTTGGAAAACCGTTAAGACCAGCTAAACGTAAAGAAAGGAAAATTTTGTTATATAAAAACACGATGCATGCCATGCTTACCAGGTCAGCATAACATGTTGTGCTAACATTGAGAAAACGAACCACCAATATATAGTGTCTTCTCAACTTTCCACAATAAACTCTTAAGTTTATTCTGTTTTTCAACAATTCTACATCTATCTATGGATTCTCTCATCATCTCTTTAAAAATAAATTAATACTATGTTATAATCATGACTATATATCATATATAATCATGAATCGTGCCACGTATAAGAGAAATACAATAACAAAGTCACAATATAGAATTATTGTTCTTTTTTTTTTTTATCAATATTTCTATTTTGTCAATCACTTTGAACTCCCAATTTTTAAAGTTGGCGGATCGTATTTTGAACAAAAAAAAAAAAAATTGGCTATTTATTGTACTTGGCCGTAATGCTGATGTGATACTTGTTTATTAATAATCTAAAAAGAAAACATATCGTAGAAGCAGTACAGGATTTGCTTCTTGCCAAGAGTTTCTATACTTGCTCCGGCCTGCAGCCGTAATCTCAAGAAATTATTAGGTGACCAGTTCCAATTCCAATTTTAATACTATGACCTTAGCACGCAATGCAGTCGTCACCCATACACAGTTATGTGTGTTAGGTGTGGACTGAATTGGTCAAATAAAGAGGAAGTTAGGCAGCCATAAATATTGAACATTGAATGTTCAATGTTTACAGCTCATGTGAGCTGCATTTCAATTTTCATTGCTCATGTTGAATTGTATTAAGTGCACCAAATTTTCCTATAAATAAGCTTGAGGTTTTGTTGTTTAAATCATCCCTCATACGTAGAAATAAAAGGAAGAGAAAAAAAAGAGAGAGGGAGAGAGAAGAGAGAGGGGAATAGGAAGAAAATATATCCAATATTTTCTTAGTCTCGTTATAAAATTAGGAAGTAAAAACAGTGGAAAAAAATACTTTGGGAGTATTTTGAAGAAACACTTTTTGTGGGTAGATTTTATTGAGAAATTGTTTGTATTAATATTTTATATTAGTGAAAGATTTGTAGTCCGTGGACGTAGGCAAGATTAAGGCCGAACCACGTTAAATTCTTTGTGTCCCTTTCTCTTTTTATTTTTCGCGAATCTTTTGCAATTTTCCCCAACAACTGGTAGCGGAGCGAGGTTCGATAAAGATTCGCGATGGCGGTTTCGGGCACAAAATTTGAGGTGGAGCAGTTTTATGGCAAGAAGGATTTTAGTCTCTGGCAAAGCAACATTAAAGAATTGTTGGTACAGCAGGGGCTGATGAAGACGCTCTTTGGCAAGGAGAAAAAGCCAAAGGACATGAAGGATGAAGATTGGGAGGAGCTCGAGCAGCGAGCTGTCAGTACCATCAGATTGACTCTTGCGCCCGATGTGAAGTACAATGTCATGGACGAGACAAGTCCGGTGGAGCTGATGAAGAAATTGGAAGATATCTACATGTTGAAGTCACCTAGAAACCGGTTATTCATGAAGAAGGATTTGTACCAATCAAAGAAGCAGCAAGGTACACATGTAGTAGATCACATCAATCGATTTAATAAATTGATTAAGGAGTTGGCTAGCATTGATGTGACCTATGAAGAAGAGGATAAGGCCCTGATGTTGTTGATGTCTCTTCCACATTCATATGATAATTTGAGGAATTCATTGTGTGTTGGGAAGCAGACTCTTTCAGTTGCAGATGTGACAGCAGTACTAATGGAGAATTTCAAGTTGAACCAGTCTAGTAGCGATACAGGTGAAGATATCGCTGTAGCAGAAGTTAACCATGGCAGGGGCCCGTCACGGTCTAACAGATTTGGAAAAAATTCTAGATCTGGTTCGAGAGGAAGAACAAATTATAGTAATAAGGAGTGCTACTATTGTCACAAGAAAGGGCATATCCAATTTTATTGTGAGCAGAAGAGAAAGACATGGAAGAATTGAAGAGGAATCGCAAAAACTCTAGTGAGACTGCGATTGTTGAGGGTGATTCGGATGGTGAATTTTTCTTGGTACAAGAAAGCAAAGATGAGCACACAATTGAAGCTTCGTGGATTTTAGACTCTGCTTGTTCATTTCATATTTATGCAAGTAAGGAATGGTTTAGCAGCTACAAGCCCTGCAGTGAAGGAGAATCAGTAGTTCTGGCAGATAGCCATGAATTTAAAATTCATGGTATTGGTAGTGTGAAGATAAAGATGCATGATGGTTTTGTGAAGACATTTGGTGATGTAAGGCACGTGCCGGAACTTGAAAGAAATTTAATTTCCCTTGGTAGACTTGATTCGAGAGGATGTGGCTTTTCTTCTCGAGGTGGAGTTTTGAAAGTTACAAAAGGCGCCTTGGTAGTCATGAAAGGGGAATTGATAGAGAAGAACCTTTACAGGTTAATTGGAAGTGCAGTGAAGAGCAGTACAGAAGTTGAGGCTTGTGCAGAGTCAGGCAGAAAGCAGAATATTATTGCATCCAATAAAAGGAAGGTTGGTTTTGCAATGATGACTCGCAGTAGCGAAGATAGCCGTGTACCAACATATAGAACATTGAAGCAGAAATGGGTCAAGAAGACAGAAATTATGAAGAACGTCAAATGCAATTCAGCCCAAGGTGGAGATTGTTAGGTGTGGACTGAATTGGTCAAATAAAGAGGAAGTTAGGCAGCCATAAATATTGAACATTGAATGTTCAATGTTTACAGCTCATGTGGGCTGCATTTCAATTTTCACAGCTCATGTTGAGTTGTATTAGGTGCACCAAATTTTCCTATAAATAGGCTTGAGGTTTTGTTGTTTAAATCATCCCTCACACGTAGAAATAAAAGGAAGAGAAAAAAAAAAGAGAGAGGGAGAGAGAAGAGAGAGGGGAATAGGAAGAAAATATACTCTATATTTTCTTAGTCTCCTTATAAAATTAGGAAGTAAAAACAGTGGAAAAAAATACTTTGGGAGTATTTTGAAGAAACACTTTTTGTGAGTAGATTTTATTGAGAAGTTGTTTGTACTAATATTTTATATTAGTGAAAAATTTGTAGTCCGTGGACGTAGGCAAGATTAAGGCCGAACCACGTTAAATTCTTTGTGTCCCTTTCTCTTTTTATTTTTCGCGAATCTTTTGCAGTTTTCCCCAACAATGTGATCATTAAATTTGTTTTGTTCATAATAATGTTGTTCTTTTTTCATTTTTTTTTCTATCCAAAAATTTAGATTGAGGAGATGCTCCTTAAATCATGTTTTAGAGTAAGGGCAGGTTGCGAGACTCAACCAACATTTACATAGTACTTATAGATTACCCATTAAAGAGACAATCTAGCTAGTATAAAAAAAAATTAGCATAAAGAAGGGAGACATTAATTCTGTGGGGTTCTAAAGCCCTTATAAAATCTAAAAATCTAAGCCAACCTAAAGCACTAAATCTGTACAAGTCTATATTTTCTTTTTAAAAAAACTCAATAGTCAATAACTAGAAGTTGAGATTTCATAAACATCTCTCATTAGCTCGAGAATTCAAACCATACCAACCATTCTTCTTAGAGATAATTAATACGTTGGACCAGTGGCCTACTCTAACTTTTCAACATGAGCTTTACAAGACCAGAAAAATAAGCAAACAAACTCATAATTCACGAAAGATGTTCCGATTAGAACATTCAAAACTAGACCAGAAGAATGCAGGATCATCACGATAACTAAAGCTGAAAAAGTTAAATTTTTGGCGGATGGTTAAAAAGTCAATGACTGCCAGCCCAAGCTAAGCATACTAAATGCATGCATTACGCATATGAAACCCCTATAAATGTTCAGTCCCTCCCTCTTGAATTGCAGATACCAAGTAAGTAATAGAAGCATTTTATACATTGAGAGAGCAAAGAATATATAAGAAGGAATATGGCTGAGGAATGCAGAGGTATATGTTCAGTACTGAAATTAGCTTTTAGAGGTTTCTTACCATTATATAGATAGAGTTTTCTTATATGATTCCAATTTTTTTATGTGGTTTTTGCTGCAGGTAAGAGTTCATGGCCGGAGCTCCTCGGAGCACGAGGGGAAGTTGCAGTGGAAACAATTGAGAAGGAGAATCCTTATGTGGATGCTCAAACTGTGCTGGAAGGAACAGGTGTGACTAAGGATTTCCTTTGCAACAGGGAATTTAATAAATTGATTAAGGAGTTGGCTAGCATTGATGTGACCTATGAAGAAGAGGATAAGGCCCTGATGTTGTTGATGTCTCTTCCACATTCATATGATAATTTGAGGAATTCATTGTGTGTTGGGAAGCAGACTCTTTCAGTTGCAGATGTGACAGCAGTACTAATGGAGAATTTCAAGTTGAACCAGTCTAGTAGCGATACAGGTGAAGATATCGCTGTAGCAGAAGTTAACCATGGCAGGGGCCCGTCACGGTCTAACAGATTTGGAAAAAATTCTAGATCTGGTTCGAGAGGAAGAACAAATTATAGTAATAAGGAGTGCTACTATTGTCACAAGAAAGGGCATATCCAATTTTATTGTGAGCAGAAGAGAAAGACATGGAAGAATTGAAGAGGAATCGCAAAAACTCTAGTGAGACTGCGATTGTTGAGGGTGATTCGGATGGTGAATTTTTCTTGGTACAAGAAAGCAAAGATGAGCACACAATTGAAGCTTCGTGGATTTTAGACTCTGCTTGTTCATTTCATATTTATGCAAGTAAGGAATGGTTTAGCAGCTACAAGCCCTGCAGTGAAGGAGAATCAGTAGTTCTGGCAGATAGCCATGAATTTAAAATTCATGGTATTGGTAGTGTGAAGATAAAGATGCATGATGGTTTTGTGAAGACATTTGGTGATGTAAGGCACGTGCCGGAACTTGAAAGAAATTTAATTTCCCTTGGTAGACTTGATTCGAGAGGATGTGGCTTTTCTTCTCGAGGTGGAGTTTTGAAAGTTACAAAAGGCGCCTTGGTAGTCATGAAAGGGGAATTGATAGAGAAGAACCTTTACAGGTTAATTGGAAGTGCAGTGAAGAGCAGTACAGAAGTTGAGGCTTGTGCAGAGTCAGGCAGAAAGCAGAATATTATTGCATCCAATAAAAGGAAGGTTGGTTTTGCAATGATGACTCGCAGTAGCGAAGATAGCCGTGTACCAACATATAGAACATTGAAGCAGAAATGGGTCAAGAAGACAGAAATTATGAAGAACGTCAAATGCAATTCAGCCCAAGGTGGAGATTGTTAGGTGTGGACTGAATTGGTCAAATAAAGAGGAAGTTAGGCAGCCATAAATATTGAACATTGAATGTTCAATGTTTACAGCTCATGTGGGCTGCATTTCAATTTTCACAGCTCATGTTGAGTTGTATTAGGTGCACCAAATTTTCCTATAAATAGGCTTGAGGTTTTGTTGTTTAAATCATCCCTCACACGTAGAAATAAAAGGAAGAGAAAAAAAAAAGAGAGAGGGAGAGAGAAGAGAGAGGGGAATAGGAAGAAAATATACTCTATATTTTCTTAGTCTCCTTATAAAATTAGGAAGTAAAAACAGTGGAAAAAAATACTTTGGGAGTATTTTGAAGAAACACTTTTTGTGAGTAGATTTTATTGAGAAGTTGTTTGTACTAATATTTTATATTAGTGAAAAATTTGTAGTCCGTGGACGTAGGCAAGATTAAGGCCGAACCACGTTAAATTCTTTGTGTCCCTTTCTCTTTTTATTTTTCGCGAATCTTTTGCAGTTTTCCCCAACAATGTGATCATTAAATTTGTTTTGTTCATAATAATGTTGTTCTTTTTTCATTTTTTTTTCTATCCAAAAATTTAGATTGAGGAGATGCTCCTTAAATCATGTTTTAGAGTAAGGGCAGGTTGCGAGACTCAACCAACATTTACATAGTACTTATAGATTACCCATTAAAGAGACAATCTAGCTAGTATAAAAAAAAATTAGCATAAAGAAGGGAGACATTAATTCTGTGGGGTTCTAAAGCCCTTATAAAATCTAAAAATCTAAGCCAACCTAAAGCACTAAATCTGTACAAGTCTATATTTTCTTTTTAAAAAAACTCAATAGTCAATAACTAGAAGTTGAGATTTCATAAACATCTCTCATTAGCTCGAGAATTCAAACCATACCAACCATTCTTCTTAGAGATAATTAATACGTTGGACCAGTGGCCTACTCTAACTTTTCAACATGAGCTTTACAAGACCAGAAAAATAAGCAAACAAACTCATAATTCACGAAAGATGTTCCGATTAGAACATTCAAAACTAGACCAGAAGAATGCAGGATCATCACGATAACTAAAGCTGAAAAAGTTAAATTTTTGGCGGATGGTTAAAAAGTCAATGACTGCCAGCCCAAGCTAAGCATACTAAATGCATGCATTACGCATATGAAACCCCTATAAATGTTCAGTCCCTCCCTCTTGAATTGCAGATACCAAGTAAGTAATAGAAGCATTTTATACATTGAGAGAGCAAAGAATATATAAGAAGGAATATGGCTGAGGAATGCAGAGGTATATGTTCAGTACTGAAATTAGCTTTTAGAGGTTTCTTACCATTATATAGATAGAGTTTTCTTATATGATTCCAATTTTTTTATGTGGTTTTTGCTGCAGGTAAGAGTTCATGGCCGGAGCTCCTCGGAGCACGAGGGGAAGTTGCAGTGGAAACAATTGAGAAGGAGAATCCTTATGTGGATGCTCAAACTGTGCTGGAAGGAACAGGTGTGACTAAGGATTTCCTTTGCAACAGGGTTCGTGTGTGGGTTAACGAGGGAGGAACTGTGACCAGGGTCCCTATTATTGGTTAAGAGATGAATATATAAGGACTGTGATGGGTCCTTGCTGTAATCTTATGTACTAGTATATTATGCAGAGATATGTTTGATCTGCTAATTAATATGGTGGAATAAGTTGTTTGAATAAATAAAAGTGTTACATGCTTTTGTGCTACTTTATGGGATGGCAAAATTTACTTTATAAAGTCTCGTTGATATCTGGAAAAAAATATAATAATTACAATGCAAAAGAGTTTATAGACCGGTACAACCTGCTAAACGTACGTAGAGCAGGGAAATTTTGGTTAGAAAAACACGGACAGATAATGAACGCCATATCGAAAATATGCAAAGGATCCAATAGTGCTTTTTTTTTTTTTTTTCTCAACTCTCCACTTTAAACTCTTTATCTATGTTTTTTTTGTACGTCAGAATAGTAAATAAGCAAGACAGAGAACAAAAAAGGAAATGTTGAAGGGAACACGATGGTCGCACAAGGCAACACCTATCTATGGATTCTCTCATTATTTTTATTAATTTTTTATTAACAAATATGTCTGACTTACATTACAATAAATTCATTATTTTTTTAAAATAATCTAATTAATATTATGAAGATATTCGTTTTATATCATATATAATTATGAATCATGCAATATATGTGGATCTTTCTATGATGCTCCATCAAATTTTGTGAGTATGATGATAATCAATGCATTTATCACCATTGGATGTTGATGATTAAATAATAGCTGTTGGATAAGGTAATTTGATAATTGTTTGGCAGGTCATCCTTTAATTTATTTTTCTTTTTTATGCAAAATAATATTTAAAGAAATAAATAATTTAGAATAGTAATATCCTAGATATCCTCCATAGTTATTATTTTTCTTTCCTTTTATTGGCCGTACATCTCCTTAATAAGAGGTCGACCTCTTTAACTTTAAAGGCCAACCTACTAGTTTACTCAAATTAACCTACTATATTGTATACTTCTAATAAAAGGTCGACCAATTTAATTTTAGAGGTTGAACTATTAATTTGTTTTAAATGATTGTAGCACTTTTAGAGACTGGTATGTTAAATTTTAAAGTTCCACCTATTAAAAAAATATAATTTTCTATTTTCATATAGTTACATTATGAATTTTTATCTTCATCACAATTTTTTTAAGAAATTGGAATATTATAGTAGCTTTCACTGTCAAATTGCATAAGCCTTTTTTTTTACCAGGAAATAAATATTCTATATTTTTAATTAATATAAAATTAGCATTTTTTTAACTCTACCAATTTTGAAACAGAAACGCCCCGATCCGTATTTACCGTTATACACAGCAAACACGTGGGACCACATACTATTACAGTAACTACAGTAGTAAACACCACAACCAACAATATTAATACAATAAAAGTACATAATACATCAACAATACTTGTCCCGGCACGGGAACATTATTACAACAAACAACCGAATCAAGAAATTAAATGCAAGCAGCGGAAGTCTTAATACAACACAACAATAGGCAACAGTATAAACATGATGCAACGCAGGATGGATCCGGGCCTGGCAGAGGGTGCGCCACAGCTTGTCTCGAACGTACCTGAGCTACGCACAATCAAACTACGCGACCAGGTCACGCAGGCGAGGGGTGAGTCCGAAGTGCTCACCGGGTAAAACCCATAAGCAAATATACATATACAATAACCGTAAATAAACCAAGACACATCAACAGTAATTACCTAAGGTTCATATGAACCCTAAATAACACACTCTGTGATTCTAGACACGCTACACCAATTTTATTATCAGGGCCCCTATCACTAGTTAAATGATGGCCGTCGCCTGGTAGTCAAGCTAGCTAGCCCGTGGACCTCGCCCTGGTACCTCCACGTATAACTGGCACAGACAGGGAGCAGACCCCAAGCACACTCTCCCCCAGCGCCTAAACTAAAAAACTGGTACAGACAGGGAGCAGACCCCAAGCACACTCTCCCCCAGCACCATAAAAATAAGACTACCATCTGGCTATTCCAACATTTAACTGTGATTTACTAGATGTCTAAGTGTGGCCAATTTTATTGTTCCTAGTTACTTAATTCCTATCATCCTCCATTATCTCATTATCCCGAGCAGGCTCACAGCCTCTCCGCTCGTTTGGATAATATGAGCTTATTTCAACTAGTACCCTCGGTACTCTACAGTTTTCACAGCCAACAACAACAGAAATATTCTACTAATACCAACAATTCTACTATTACCAATAACATCAACAGTAGCATCAATTCAACAACATCAACGGCAACAAATTCCAATTAAATTCATCTCACAACAACTATTCACAGCCACAAAGAATTATTCAAGCATATAACACAACAGCAACTTGGTACTACGACAGTATATAAATATTTACTTATCCTCACCTTAGCCGGTTTCTACTCTTGAAAGTCCTCGAAGTGTTCCGGCTCAGGCTCCTCAGGGTACTGCTCGTTATCAACTCCTATATCAAACAACATTTTATGCACATATAAGTTGATATGCAGATGCTTGACTATTACTGTAAGCCGTAAAACAACTACTGCACTAACTCGGTAATTTTCCCGGTTTATTCCCATTATCATCATCATTCACCATTTATTTCAAGTGTCAAAAATACCATATTGATCCCGGTTATTATTCCGGTACGTATTTACTTTGATAATACCCTTTCCAATTTATTTTCCTTGAGTATGTACTGTCCAAAATATTATTATTTACCATATATTTACATATTCCAAAGTAACTACTTTCCATTTAATATCCATATATTTTCTAAATTATTCCAATATACCAATATTGAAACACCCCGACCTGAATTTACCCATCATACAGTAATTACTGAACAACAGTGCCGACACATGGCACAAATAGTATATTCAACAGCAAATCCGGCCCAACGGCTCAATGACAATATCATAACACCCGAAGTCGTAGCCTGCCGATGGGGCAGGTGAGGGGTGAGATTCTCCATAATCTCAGCGACACATAACCCATGATGAACAACATAGCAGATACCCAAGAGCACATCAATATGGCATACGAGTCATGTTTGGAACACAGAACAAACAATGCGGACTGTGCCAATGTCCACCCCATCGACTATGCAATGCACTGACCATCTAATACTAACTGTACCATACACTAGTGCCCCATCAGGACACCTCAACTCAACCACATGTTGGGTAACCGACCCAGTCTCAACAGACTATACAACGCATACTCTAGTCCTCACAGACTATTTTCAACTGAGGTTCCTCATCGTATGGTAACACACCGCTACTGTGCTTGCTGATCTCCTAACCCGGTACCAAAACAATCTCAAATCACGTGAGCCTCGCTCACCGGGTAGCCGGCAATCAGCACGGACCATACCCAATCAACATCACAAACCGGTCCCCGGGTAGAATCACAACACAACATGGCATCAGCAGTCACCACAACAACTCGTAACCACAACAACAACAATACTCAATATCTGATAAAAAAAACGACAAGTGATACTCATCCAAAAATTATCAAAAGAGGTCGACAACAAACAAAGGACAACTGGAAACCGATGCCAACATCAATGGACTACTCACGACCAACGACGACAACTAACACCCGTAAACCGGCAACCTATGCCGTCCACGGTCAACCGACTAAACTGAGGACTGACAACCTCCCAAGGTATGATCATGACATCATGCAAATGAACATATCACATCACAGCCCAACAAGGCAAAAGCATATCTTAATCAAGACTGAGCCAAGACCAAAAGAATATCTTTTATTATCACCAATTTTATCTTTCGGGCCCCGTCACTGGACAAGCTAGGGTCGTACCAGGTTATCAATTAATTCCGGATGCCAGGTCAAAGAACCATACCAAATCTTACCATACCGGGATCAACATCCCAAAATTACCATACCGGGTTCAACAACCCAAAATAATCATACCGGGATCAACATCCTAAAAATAACCATACCGGGATCAACATCCCAAACCAGATATTCGGTATATCCGAACCACTGGGTATTCGGTATACCCCAACCACAGGCATCGACATGCCAACCGGATATTCGGTATATCAGAACCACTGGGTATTTGGTATACCCCAACCACAGGCATCGACATGCCAACCAAACCAAGTAACCAAATCAAGTAACCGACCATAGCATCCCAAAATTAATTTTCCAACCATCGGGTCGTACCACTACTTTCCACGACAAATAAATCATCATCTCAAATCAATTCCAATTTCCATTTTCCATTTTCCTTTTCTCAATTATCCACAGACAATTGTTCAACATCAATCTCAACTCAATATCCAAGTATCAATAACACAGTCCAACAATCACAATAACAATAACCACAACAGTCAAATAGCCAACAATGAACATCTCAGCAGTTCAATCAAACAACAAAGCACACAAAGTATTACAGGCAACATAACAAGGGTTATCCATCCTCGCAACAAATATCACAAGATATCAACAACAATAACCATAAGATGCAATGGAACCTATGTAGTTCCCAGACCAACCATCCCGGCTATCACGGGTGGAATGACGTATATGCAACCTCACCTTGGCCTGTTATTAACTCTGGGTTTCCACCACAAGTTCCAAAGCTGGTTCCTCGTTGAACTGCTCGGTATCAACTCCTATATAACACATAGTATGCACACATATAAGATGCACAGCAAATGATATGAAAATGACAATTAGTACTGTAACCGTAAATAAGATGCTAGCCGGCTTGGTTATCGTCTCGGGTTATATTCCGTTATCATCATCTTTTACCATTTAATTCCAAGTCAAAAATAATATATACTACCCGGGTATTATTCCGATATTATATTTTGATATTCCTTTCCAAAATGTTTTGATAAAAGTAATAATTTAATATAATATATATTCTTAACCAAAAGGAGATAGTTATCATAAAATAATTTTCTAAAACAAATAATCATATGTATATATTTATTTTTTTCCAGTAATGACAAATTATATATGTATTTCCAAAGTTATTATTATATGTAATTGGTAAAATAATTTTCAAAATTTATTTCCATATCTATTTTCTCTAAAAAGTATTTATAATATAAAAATTTTGCAAATGATATAAATCATATTGGTATTATCTTAATTTCCAAAATAGTATGTCAACGTAATTATCTTATTATTTTCTAAAACATATCGACATACTAAATATATGCATTTTCTAAATGTATAATCATATCTGGTCAAATTATTTGTCTAACTCCAGAAATATATTGTAACAGCCCGGGTAAAATTTTAGATTTTTACCGGACTGTAAAAGTCTTTTTACCGTGATTTACTGTTGAATTAATCTTGGGTAATTAATTCAAGGTAAATCGGGAGTCATTTTTCGAAACCGAGGGTTTTCCCGCGCTCGTGATTTTCCCGTGGATTTTTCGGGTTTCGGAATTTCTCAAAAAATCACACCGGAAAATAACTAAGGAGGTATCGGTTATTTTCTGGTCCGGATCGGATTCGCCCGTAATGCAGACGAATTGCATTATTTGTAATTCACATGCCAAATAGTTCATTTTTAGTTTATAAAAAGAAAGCAGAGGAAGGAGAGTCGGGAGAGAAAGGAGAAAAAAAAAAGAGAAAAAGAAAAGGAAAGGAAAAAGAAAAAGAGAGAAAAGAAAAAAAAAGAAGAAAAGAAAAAGAAAAAGAAAAAAAGGAAAGAAAAATCAGAAAAAAAAGAGATGGACCAATCAAAAAATAGAGAAGAAAAGAAAATGAAAGAAAAAGAAAAGAAAAGAAAATCAGAAGAAAAGAAAAGAAAAGAAAAATGGAAGGAAAATAAGAAAAAAAGGAGAGAAAATACAAAAAAGAAAGAAAAACAGAAACCCGTGAACAGTGCCGTCACCATTTCTTCCCCACGGTTACTGTTCACCAGACGGAGCTCCGGGCCGCCTCTCCACACACCGCTGCCACCTTGGCACTCGCCACGCCGTCGCCGACCGAACCTCGCCTTCCCCGTCGCCATCCGCCGCCGGACGCGCACGGAAGAGCCTTTGACCCGCCGCGCGACCCGCGGGTCCAACTCCCTCACTGCTGCCGCCTCCCGCCGGCGTTACAGAGTTGGTTTTCCGCCGCCCTCGCGCCGCTCGTGCCACCCCGACATCGCGGATGTGATCGCCTTCCCTTCCCCGCGCCTGCCGTCGCGTCGCCATCGCCAAACCCGAGGTGAGCAACCCGATTTCTGCAGGATCCGTCCGATTGTATTCGGGTCGCACTGATTTCTGGGTTATGTTGACGCTGGGCTTCTGGGTTGGGCTGAACAGTGTTGGACCGGGTCTTGGGCGCGGGC